>JANTPZ010001523.1:0-20975 GCA_025593235.1 Vachellia pachyceras | reverse complement strand
AACCTCCTTAGGCCAACCATATACGGTTGCTGAAGATGAGAATACAAGCTGAAATCAATTCAGAAATAGGTGTTTAGTACTTTAAATTAATCAGCAGAGTGCACAATAAGGCAACATAGTACAAGGCAAAAAGGTTGCAACACAATCAGGGAATTAAAAGTGTAATCAAAACTTCATCCCAGAATAGCTTGATGACAATCTTCTACTCAGTCTATGCAATAGCGACTAGTAACAGAATGGCTTGATAGTTCAACACTATTTTCAGATTGACCTATTCAATGGCCATCTGTACAACTTCATTTTCAGATTGATTTCTTTCCACTGAGGGATTACATATAAGCTGCAAGAACTTTTTTCACCTCTTTTATCTTGTTGGAAAAACTGAAGGGACCAGGTCCCATATTCATATTCATATTACAATATGGTTGCAGCAAACTGGAAATATCATGACAAGACAAAGAAATTAAAAACATTATTACATAATCAAATAATGGTACCACGTAACAATACAATCCATTGGAGGGAGCATGCCTAGAAACAATTATAATCACTAGAGAAGCAGTTCAGCTAAGTCAACAGCTTTTGTTCATAGATGTATGAGTCAACCCTTTCAGTCAGATAAATTTTAATAATGTATAAGATAGAATAGAATTCCATAAAGAAAAACAACTGAAGAACACTACATTGAAGTCAACCAAAAAATTTAATGCAAAATTACCTTCTTGCAATTGTGGGCAGCCATTACTTCCAACAGTGTGATTGTACCAATCAAGTTGTTATCATAGTAGAGTAATGGTTTCTGCACACTTTCTCCAACAGCTTTCAGCCCAGCAAAATGTATAACAGCATCAAATCTAAAGAGAAAGGTAGAGGTAATAAACAGCTAAGTGATGATGGAGTGAAAGAATAAACAAACTATACATCAAGCAGAACCAAAATAGTCGTTTCAAGCAGAATCTTATGTCATAATCCCCAGTCCTTACTGTGTGGAAGAAAAAATTTGCTCAAGGGCAGCTCTGTCCCGGAGGTCTACCTACAACAGGCAAAAAAAATAAAGTAAGCAACAGGAACAATAGGTCAAAAATTCAAATTTAAATATAAAACATGCAAGAATTAGTTTGGACAAGATGTCAAAATAAGGAATTTGAGTACATGTTCATGTTTAACACAGCCAGGCTATTTTATGCAGGTCCAAATGACAGTAGACTCACATAAGCTGGCGTTTTTACTGTTAACATTCATTAATTCATAACCACTTACTGAACAGATCAAATATGGCCTAGATATAAAAAGAAGGTTATATTTTATCCAAAAAGGAAAAGGAAAAGAAAAGAAAAGTTGAGCTCCATCCAGTTTAAAACTTGGCCAAACTTTAGCCATTAGCAAAGCGGATGAAGTCTACAAATTGGGTGCGGGAGAACGAAATTATCAAAAGTGTCCCAATTAAATTAATTTAATCACAGTAAAAGACGGAATAAAACAAGCTTGGATCCAGAACTGGAAGGAACGATTCTCACTCCAAACTCACAACAGATCAAAAAACAGTCCGAACTGAGAAGTCCAGAAACTGCAGGGAAAATATAATTTCGAACAGCTGACATGTCTTAATCAGCAAGAGAAAGAACTAAAGCACAAAACTTTTGGCGTTTGGACCAAAGGCAATAACAAGATGTGAAGACCGCAACATAAAATTGAGCCAATTTAATCAAATCCAATCCCAACATTCAAAATTACAACAAGAAGCATGAACCGGGAGACCTAAATCAAGAATTAAGCCTGAAAGTATCAGCCTTAGAGCATAAGTAAAAGGCATGAGATGTAAAGAAGCCCATGCAAAGAAATCAAGCAAAAAGCAAAAGATAAGAGAAAAGATTAGAAACCTTGTGAAAGGAAAGATTGTCCCCGAATTCAGCGGCGAGCTCTCTGACTCTATGGATAGCAATTTCAGAAGAATTGTCCAGATTGTCGACGACGACGGCCTTATATCCGCCGAGCAAGAGCTGTAGAACGGTATGGCTGCCGATGTAACCGGCTCCGCCGGTGACGAGAACGGTCTTGGTTACCATAATAGACGGTGAACTGCAATGAAAGGAAAAAAGGGCCAATGTAGAAGAAAAGAATGAAGGCTTTGAAACCACGAGAGGAGGTGGAAGTAGAGGGGAAGTTATATATAGGTGGCGAGGTTGAAGACGCGCGAGCAAATTTTCGGGGAAGGCGAGAATTATGCGACACGTTCATAAAGGCGAAAGATAGAATAAAATTAAAATTATTAAAAAAGGAAATAACTTTAATTAAAATTGAAAATTAACGCTTTCGGGAGTATTTATTGGGGGAGGGCAACAGATCAGCCACGTGGATTTCCAGTGTGTCCACTTCGCATATGGCGCTGGACTCTCTTTCCCTTCCCTAAATTGCTTAGGCCCCAATCACTGTCAATTATGCTAATTCGCTTTTTATTTGCCCATTCTTTTTGCCTCATCAGGACCAGAAGTTTAGGACCCTACGTGACAATTAGAGCTAGTTTTTAATTATTCTGTGCCATCCCATTTACATTGATTTTTTAGTGTATTCTATTAATAACTTCTTCATAAATAAGCATTATTATTATTATTATTATTATTATTCAAAAGGCACATGATTTTCTTCGAGAGTAAGTTTCGGGGAAATTATAATCAGAAGTACCTTTTTATATTTCAATCATAGATTTACCTAAATTTAAGATTGCATCCGAGTGATTTGATTTTCTCATGTCTTGAAAACTAATTGTAACAAATATTTTTAAAAAAAGTTATTTATATATAATTCAATTTAAGAAAAAAAATTGTGTGCATTTAACACCTGCTCTCGTTATAATGCTTAACTTTCAATGGGTGTATTTGAGAATTCCGTTGGAAAAAATGAGTTTATGAATTTCTAGATAGTTTTTATGAATTTCGAGATAGTTTTTATATATTTTTGAGATAGTTTTGTCTCGACTTACGCACACCGTTGGGGAAACGGTGTTCCCAAAAAGCACATGAGTGTTAATGGAGAAAAACGATCATTTAATTTTTGTGCAGATTATTATATTATTGAAATAATCATTTTTATCCTTAAATTACAATTACGGATATAATTATTATGCTTTTAAGCATTTTTCTTTCTGAAAATGTATTTTTTGTTCTTTTCATCATGATTTAAGATATCATGAGATATACTGATATACCTTTATGATTTTTCTACTATCGTTTTTATATTATTAATTACTGGCTTAGTTTTACTCTGCTAACTAATTATTTGTTCAGCCTCTCTCCCAAACAAAATCGAGGTTTTTTTGAAAAATAAGCTTAATTTTTAATATCCGTTTATTTTAGTTAAATTTTTTATACATTGATTTTAGTTAATTTTAATTGTTGTTTTATATAATTTTTTGTTCACTGCTGATATCTTTCCAAGAGAACTAATCCAGTTTGAAACATTATTGGGCTTCAAGTATTATCAAGCATTACATATGAATCTCTCGTGTTGAGAATTTTAACTTTATATTTATCATAATTGGAAAGATTAACCCAAGTCAAATAATTGGTCATAATTCAGTTATTGAGTTATTTGTATTGAGAAAAAGTGCTAGCCTAAACTTTAATTAAAAAAACAGAGTACAAACCTAAACTGCCAACAATTTTTCTCAGCCAAAAGAAAAATGGTGTAAAATATTGAAAAATTTACCATCAAATCTTAAATAGAAAAATTAATGAACAAAATATCTTACAGAATGGTAAAATTACCATAAGATCCCAACACTTGAGATTTGATGATATTTCACCAATAACAACCAGATCAACTACACTTAAGATTTGATGATATTTCACCAATTTTTATAATATTTTATTCATTAATTGGTTTACTTAAAAATTGGGATACGATGAAAAATTTTTTTAAAATATTTGGCCAATCGGTTGCTTATATTAATCGCCGACTCTCGAATCGTCTTCGCGCTCCTACTACAAAACCGTTATCTTTTTTTTTTTTTTGTGGTTTCCCTGAGTGCCACGAGTAGAGGAGTAGGTTAATACCATGGACTTCAGGGCACGAGGGCACAGCTTCGTGAATTGTGTCATGTGTGATACAAATCCCAATCTAATGATTGGTCTATTATAAACAAAAAGCAAACATCGGGTTTAAGTTTTGTTTGTTAGCAATGCGATTATTATAGAATGCAACTACCAAACGGTGTCTATTATTAGTCGCCCATCCATTAATTAAATCGGTCTTTAATTACAAATTACATATATTTTTTGGGCCTGGAATCATTCTTGATTCTTTCCATTTAAACCTATTCAAACATAAAAAAAATGATACAGTTCCTCGAGTTATATGATTAATTTCTTGATTCTTTTTTATGAGATGTTATTAAAAGATTATGCGTCTTGGTTATATTTAACAATCGTTACCAATTTAATAAATTTATTCCCACAATCTTTCTGTTTCGAGATTAAAATAGGTCACCGTAATTTTAAAATAATAGTTAATAATTCCCAATTCAACTTATTTAATTTTGGGACGCATGTGCTCCCTCCCACACAAGAAATAAAAAATGTAGTTATTGCCGTAGAATCTGAGCATGATGGTACTTCACCGCGTCAGATCAATATTTTTGGTAAAGCATCCAAAGTTCTTCTTTTCCATCATGCAATGGAAATTAAAGCAAAGCAATCTTTTTTTTTTTTTTTAACAACAAGCAAGTGGACCTTTTGACCCATACTCAGAATCCCCAGGTATCCGGTGCCTTTTCCTGAGTTCCTGGTTTTCTTTCAACTGGACTAGGTAACCCGGGGCAAACGACTAATCCGGAGCGAGGAATACACGTGGCGCACCCCTGTAAGGTGCTTTGCACTAAGGATGGGTTACCTCTACCCCGAGTATTGCTCCCAGGGATCGAACACTCGACCCCTGGGGAGATGACAGTCGCACTAACTACTGCACCACACGCCCGTGGGTAAAGCAAAGTAATCTTATATTAATATAAAATCTATGAGATTATGTAAATGCACCCATGTTGAGATTTTCTTAAGAAATCATAGCCGATATGCGAGATATGAGGAAAAAATCCGTTGCTAATTCTGATTCTTCCGTCACTAAATCTGACTTTTCCGTCGTTAATTACGTCACTAATTATGGTTTTTCTAGTAGTGATTTGAGGATGCTGATCACAATAGTATAAGCTATACTTGTTTGGGAATTACTTATTCCCAACGGTGCACATAAGATAAGACAAAACCATGTTAAAATCCGTAAAAACCATTTCGAAATTTATAAAAACCATATTGTAATTCGTATATTCTTCTTGGATTTCATAAAGTATTCTCGAAATCTGTAAACTCATTTCTCCAGACGAATTCTCAAACAGACACGCTATTTGTATAGATAGTACGAGTGTCATGAACTTTGAAGGACTAATTAATCTCTCCTATGTACACATATATAAAAGAAAACGTAGATGTGTGTGTCTGTCTCTCTCTCTATATACACATATGATGTATCTTTTTTCTTTGACAATGATAATTGCTAGATTGAAAAATTAAAAAGATGACACTCCTAAATTGATGAGGATAAGAATCTTCAAAACGGAAGATGATCGATCATCGAATAAAAGTATTCAAAGGTCTAGTTTTTTGTCTTTTAACAAAGTTTCAAAAGTTTGGTTTAATTCAACTTTGAGGGGAAAAAATTAGATTGAATCAGAGTAATTGGTTTGGCAGCCTACTTTTTGCTTGGCTTAATAGGCAGATTTGGTCAGATTTGCATGGCTTTGGCCTTCCGGGATTAGCTTGATTCGATATGTGCATGGTTAATGATCAGCCTTGCTGGAATCATATATTTTTCAATACATTAATGGTCAGATTTGCATGGCTTGGCCTTGTTTGGCAACAATGTACTTATACCCATAAGCACGTTCAACAGTATTTTTCCGTAAAACGAGACAATCTCCTCCACATATTTACCTCGACTTATGTGAATGAGCCTATAAGTACTTCTCCACCGCTTTTTAGAATTCAATTTCACAGTTATAAACTTTCGAGTATTAATTAATCTCAGTCTAAAGATACTCACAAGAGCCAACATACTCGTACACAGATTGTGGTGTTTGCTGCCTCTATTATAAGCCTTTGATTGCAAATCTAACAGATGGAATAGTACTTGGAGCACACTAACCTATCCTCGTGGTAGAGACTGGATTTGCAATCAAGTATTTAGAAGAGGGGTGTAACATACACCTCAAATCCCAGCAAACTTTGATTCTGATTAATGGAAGTGGTTGGCATATAAGTATGGATACATGGTTCGAGTTATATGAACAAAAAAAAAACAATTTATAAATATCACCTAATACAAACTCATTTCTGGGGGTTGCAGATTGGCATGCCTTGCCCAGAGGATGAATGGACTGTATTTTGCAGCCACGATCCAGTCCTGTACGTAAAAAGCTCGAGTCATCTTGAGAGTAGCAAGGGTACGTGAACCGCCATATGACCAAGTGATGGTGCCTACTCCTTTCTAGGGTTGGGCATCTCTCCGTTAGATTTGGGTGGGTATAGTTAATTATCACATCATGTCCTTAATATAAAAGCTATTTATTAAATCTTTTTGGGAGATTAATAAAGTTATTTAACTAATATATTTATTATTTTTAAAATTAATTTGCTTAACTTATAAATTGGTATAATATTTATCTAATAATATACATAAGAATTTCAGAATACATGTGTTACAGTTAAATGATTTATTTAATATTTTCAGACACATAAAAAAAGACAATTGACCAGCATATTAAAGAGTGGATCTAGTATTATACTAGAAAAAGTCGTACACACCCATTAATTATGTGTATATGTGTACCATGACCCTAATAAAGTATAAATGCCACCGTGAATGTTGCGTATGAACAGAATAAAGGATTCGATAGCCGCGCGCGAAAGGCACTCATCTGAAGGTCAATTTGGAATCAGAAGACTCTTCCACAATTTTCTCCACAACTTTCTATGTAATGCAATCTTTGGTCAGAACCAAGTGATTGTTATTATTATAATTGATAAACTGCGCCGCGATTATAGATATACACATTCATGATTCATGTCATGGCGTTGTTTCATGATGCACGGTTGGACCAAAAGCGGTCTGTCTCATGTGCTGTACCCAACATTTGTTTACGCCATCGCCTCCTGAACTTTTCAAGAATGATCCGATACACATTCCACCATACTGCCTAAATAAAATTATGATCTGTACGTGGAATTGAAATTCTAAAACCTGAAGGTATAATTGTCATGGAAGGGACCGGAATGGTATCTTCGATCTGTTGATCTAGCTGGGTTATACCAAATCTACACATATCACAGATGGGGAGGGGTTCTTGGTCTGGGTGTGACCAGAAATTGTTTACTTCTTGCACCATTTCTAAAGAACCATATACGAAGAAGTTTCTGATCGATGTAACGTATTTGAATATCACAGTACACCAACTTATTACTTATCATTCTTGTGAAATCAAACAAGCTTACAAGTGTGTGAGTGAGAATCTACGCACTTTGGTAAGTGTGGGTTGGGCAGAATAGAAACATTGATTGAGAAATGAAAATGGTGAAGCAGGAACCATGAAGGCGGTTTTGCGGTTAAAAACCCAGAAGTCAAAAATCTGTTAGGTTCGTAGTTTTGACTTGTGAAGAGGTTGGAATTGAAGTCAGTATCGGTATTGGTAAGCAAAGTGGATAGCATTTTGATTTGCCTAAGGGAACACGCTTTTATTTTCACCGCCCAAATTAAAGCAGACTTTCAACCTCAAACTTGTACCTAAGAGTTTATTTCAGAACATGCATATGAAAATTCCATGATCTATGATTACCTCTTTTGTTTATATCCTTCTCTATACGCTCATCAATAAGCAATGGTTTTTCTTCCAATCCCTATTAAATACATACCCAATATGTAAATGCGTTGATTTGAATCTAAAACATCGTATAAATATAGTATGACAACATTATCACAACGATAATTTGTCGTTGATAAGAAATCACAGAGTAATTAAAATTCATATACCTTGTTTGATACATAATATCAAGGTACAGGAAATTGGATCAGTGGGGTTAAACCGGTGAGAAAAAAATTAAAGCATATATTTTATAAGAATATTTATTTTGACAATAAAATTAAAATAAATATTATCTTATTTTTAAACTCTTTCCTCATTTTTTCTTCACCCTCTCCTCTACCCACGTGATTCTAATCTGCCCTTACTCATCAATCATGCCATCACACGTCCCATCACCATCACTCTTTGCTTCACTCTTTGATTTTTAATCTCTCATGGCTGGAAAGAACTTCACTCAGCGTAGGAGAATGAGAAGCTGACAAAGCAGAGGTTTGAGCAGAGCGGCAATGAACGACGAAGCTCTGGCGTGAAATGAATATGCAACAATGGCAGAGAAATGAAGCATCAACGGAGAAGAAAAAGGAAGACGTCATAGGCCAGAGGAGAAGCGGTCAGAATGCGGTCGCCGGAGAGAGGAGAGGCGGCAGGATGTGGGAGGGGCTCGGGCACGAAAAAGGGAAAAAAATTTGGGGTAGGGATCTGGCCAGAAGATCTTGATCCGGTATGTTTCTGAATATGTTTTGATTTTTCATTTTACGTTTCTGAATTGACCTGGGACAGTAACTAGATCGGACCAGTGTTCCAGTTGGTTCACCAGTTTTCGGTCTGAACCGGCCGGTCCGGTCCAGTTTCCCAAACTATTCATAATATAGATTATTTTAACTAATTTATTGGAACCAATAAGTGATAATTAACTCATTAAATTTATCTTGAATTAAACAATTTCAATTTTACCCTTATGAAATGAGAGATTTTGAATGGGAGAAATACAAGGAGTGGCATTTAAGTATTCATTACCTTTGAAGTAATTTATGCTGCAGACTAAATACTTTTGTTACAAGTGGTTTATAACGTGGAAGAAGGGAGAATTCTGTTAAAATAAAATTCCCTCTTCTTTTAAATTTGATTTTTTATTTAATGGCATGATATTTTGAACATTAACTGTCAACAACTTTCAATATTTTAATTAAGAATTTTTTTTTTGAAAAATTTCAATTATATCTAAAAAAGTTGTATTACGACTTATAATCATGAAGAAAATAAATACCAAGACAAGACTTATAAAAACAGTGAGAGGAGAACTAACAAAATAAGTCAAGAAGATATAATGAAATGAAAAATATACATATTGGTAGAGAGAGAGAGAGAGTGATAGAATACAATACATATATTAAACAAATGAAATGATTATAAATTAATTTGATTGAACCTAATGAACATGAAATGAGTGGCACTCTACTTAAGACTTGAATTGAATTATCTCCAGTAATTAAATAATAACAATGAAATCAAATCAAACAAATTGGAGATAATGTGATGTGACATGAGGTTGGTGGCGACTGAGGTGCAAAGCTTGACCATTGGACCGCCAATGAGTGGAAATGGAGGATGAGTCATGTTAATGTGAATGCACCCATTTGTTGACAAAACCAAAGAGCAAAAGAAACTTCCAACAGAACAAATAATACTACTGACTCCAAGGACAGCCGACTGCCCCAAACAAGCAAGCTGCTTCACGTAATTGCTGCTTACAGAGTTTGATGGCTATCACTTTAATTGGTGACACTATTTTCTTAAAATAGAAAATAGGGTTAAATTAACTTTTGATTCTCGTAATTTCCATTAATTTAGATTTTGATAATGTAAATTTAAAGTTATATTTTTTGTCTCTAAAGTTTAATCCGTGTAAAACTGTTAATCCATATAATTTTAAAAGCATTTAAATCAAATGTTGATGCAGTTAAAATTGATAACATATCACCAACATTGTTGTTTTTGTTAACGTATCCTGATGTCTATACATGGTCAATGTTTACGTGTGCTTGTTAAACCTATTTTTGGTGACTATAATTTGCCTCGATTTAGGCTTTGGTTCCTTAAGTTGGTGATTTTGATCCGTTTTACTCTGTCGAAATATGTTAGTTTATATAGTTTTAAAATGACTTAAATTTGATATTAACATCGTTACTTTTACTCACATATCACTAACTCTATTAATATAGTGAAATAACTTAATAATATAAAAATCTTATATTTCAGTTTTAATAAATAACTAACTCAATTGAGTTCGTCATGATAAAATTTAACAGTTACACATACTTGTTCTATAATGTATTTTGATTCCACAATTTTAAAATAAACATCAACTCTTACAATGATATTTCTACATCAAGATATCTAATGAGAAAATATGAGAAATCAATCTTCAGCTTGTTTGGGGAGCTCGTGTACCCCAGAAATGCATTTTGGGTTGGTGCCCAAAATTAATTCTTGCTTGGAAGCCCATTCTCTGAGAGCCATTTTGCACAACGGCAACCAACTTCTCCAACGTCGCTCTTCTTTGTCCACCGTGGCCGTCGCTGGTCTTGAAGATGTCTCACTCTTGAAACCAACCATGGAACTTGCAGTCGTCGGGGTGGACAAAGAGAGCATTGGAGTTGTTGCAGTCGAGGAAAAACGAAGAGGAATTGTTGCTAGCTCTGTTAAAGTGGGATGAGCAATCAGCCTTCAGATTCGCCGCTTCCACTGTGCGGCTCCATATCAATCCGGTTTCTCCAATTGCACTGTGCGCATAGTATTCCTCATCACGTCTTCTCTTTTTCTTCCTAAAGCAAATGCAGAGAATACTGAACACAAGAAGAATCGCCACAGCCCCAACGGCAATGGCGACAACAACCCCAGTTGATATATTGCTCGATGAGGACGATGGCGATGACGGTGACAGCGATGATTTTGACGACGGTGGGGGCGGACTTCGATTTGGAGTTGAAGGCGAATTTGAGCTGGAGGAGGAGGCGGCGAGCCGCGACTAGCGGAGTGTCGGTATTGGACGGTGGAGGAGGCGACGTTGAAGATGCCGGTGATGGTGAGGTTGATGGAGGGGAAGGAGAAGGAGGGCTCAGAGAAGGTGTAGCTGTCACTGGAGGAGGAGAAGAGGGAGTCGCAGGCGGAGGAGATGAGGGAATCGCACGAGAGAGAGAGAGTGGGGCAGAGGTAGGAGAGAGGGGGAATAAGAAAATATAAAATAATTATAATGCGAAAAGTCATTTTGGCTAACGATTTATCCAAACGTAACTTTATTTTTACCAACGGTCTATCCAAACATAAATTTTATTCATTCTTCCAAAACTCATTTTCAAAAGCCATTTTTTCCAGTGGTCTTTCTCCTAACGGGCTTTCCAAACAAGCACCTTATTTATTTCATACATTTCGCTCAATAAGAAAATGAGTCACATTCTATAGGATCAAACATGTGGTACATGGTCCTTGCGGATGGAATCATCCATATAATATACAAAAAGAAACTCTAAATATTTGATATACTTTCATTTGAATAAGATGTTAATTTCACAATGGTTTCATTAAATATATTAATATAGAGATATAATTATTAGAGCGGATGTTCATTTTCAAATGATGGAATCAAAGTATAGCTTCAAACAAGTATGTGTAACTGTTGAATTCTATCGTGGTGAATTCAATGAAATCAATTATTAATTAATAATGGAATTAAGTTTTTTGGATTACTAAGTTGTTTCATATTAATTAACGGAGTTAGTAACACATAAGTAGAATTAACGGTGTTAACATCTTGTTTAAATCTTTTTAAAATTACAGAGACTAGCAGTATTCAACAGAGTAAACTTGAATATCAAAACCATCACTTTTAAATTTCAGAAACTAAAACCTAAATCAAAGCAAATTATAAGGACAAAAAATAGGTTCAACCAATCTATATAAGTGTTAACCATATCCAGTCATCAGGTCACGTCTGTGAAAATAATGGCATCGTGACAGATGAGCGATTTTAACAATTCAACCTTTGATTTAGGTACTCTTGAAACTACAAAGTTTAACAGTTTCAGACAGACTAAATTTCAAGGAAAAAACGTAACTTTAAAACTACATGAACTAAAATCTAAATTAAGGAGACTATGAGGATCAAGAGTTAGTTCAACGCTAATGCTGTTTAAGACATGATTTAATAAATTGTTGTGAATACATGTTCAAAGCTTCTATTGAAGTAATTATATTTAGAATAAGGTGGAACACTAAAGGCTTGTTTATATTTGCTTATTTTTTATAAATATGTGTACTTAAATTAACATAAAACTCATGTTACGTAGTCACCTAGTACACAGTAAAATCACATTTAAAAAGGTCAATTCAGAGCTTCAAAACGCCAAGGTCAAGCAAATGCTAAATGTGGATGTAGAGATTTGAATATTTATTTATTATATCACGAGAGACTAACTCTATCAATTAGACTCAACCAGAATTGATGTGTATGCTTATTTACCTATCCACCTCAATCAACATTCTATAAAGCTGGTTAGAAAAAGAAATCATGAAAAAATACAAAATTAATTGTCTTCTGGGGTCATAATCACTCCTTTTTAGCTAGCACCCACATTTTGTCCAGAGTATGATCTAGCATGAGAATTTGTTTGGATCAACTTATTTTTAATACTCTTGTAATATAAGCACATAAAGAAAATTGTCTTAAATTCTGGAAATAAATGGTTTTTTTTTTGTTACAAAATTTTATGCAAGGGGTTGGGCTCACCCACAAGCTAAGGGCAGGGCGAAATCTCCCTTCCTCTTAGGTCATACCAATGTTGGGCAGGGCGAGCCGTCAATTACCCTCAGGCGTTTACCTAAGCACCCAGGAGCTAGGATGCCTCCCCAAGCGCCGCGACTGGAGCCACAACAAAGTGACCTTTTTTTTGAATGTTCAACTAATCGTAGTTCCCAGCAAAGTACACTTAATGTTTTAGCTCAATACCAATACTCCTCTTATTTCACCAGTCATACACAGTTTAAATAAGTAATTTTGCCTTATATAAGATAAACACGAGAGGCAGTTTTACCTCATAAAATGGAAAGATACTTTAAAACAAAAAGTGCTTCCAAACCGGCATGCCACTGTGCACATTTCGATCTTTTCTTCTTCTCATTTTTTGACATCACATTTTGAATTTAGATTCACTTCATAAATTATTATATAAATCGCTGAAAATTTTCAAATTATAAAATCTATTGTTTAAAAAATCTGAAAGTTGTTTAAAGATTTGGGGTTTGACTAATCTTTAGCGGGGCACAGTCAATATTTTTATATGTGTTTAAGAATCCATTACAAGAATGGAATTTATGGATTCTAAGAAGAATTTACGGAATTTAAAAAGAATATACAGATTCCAAGATTTTTTACGAATTTGGAGATGCTTTTTACGGATTTCATGATGTTTTTTGTTTTGTCTTGCGTGCATCATTGGAGGAAATATGTTTCCAAACATGAATCTTTAGGTAACCCGAGACAATAGATTTTGAAATGAATTTTTTTAAAAAAATTTTCTTAAATAATTTATTTCACATATTATTTTGTGCTTGTTTGGCAACATCGTTGCCAAAACGGTGCACGTAAGTCGAGATAAAACCATCTTGAAATCTGTAAAAACCATCTCGAAATCCATAAAAACCATCTTAAAATCCGTAAAACCATCTCGAAATCCACAAAATACCTCAGAATCTGTAAAATCCATTCTCCCAACAGAGTTCCCAAACACACACTTTAATGGAAACTTCAACTCATTTACTTCACATAATTTAAACTCAACTGGTGACCGTTGTCCTTGAAGCGCAAAAAAGTTAAAAAGCTATTCACCACTCAGCCAATACCTTTTTATTACCTTTTTCTAAGTTCGCTATCTTAGTTTTTTTTTTGTTTATTTGTGAATGGATAGACCGATTGGGTTTGGCAAAAAAACAAGGAATCATACGAGGCATCAAAGAAACTATCTGGCTTAATTCCACCTGTCAAACGTCAATAGATTCTGGTAGAACATGTTTGACTCATGTAGAGTTTTCCTAATCACCTACCCACCGACACGTAATGAAACAAACATATGTCATGCGACCCCACTCATTTCTCATTTTCTCTTAATTGATTCTCTGAATTATTGCACTAATCAATTGTTATCGTACCCATTTAAAACCACGGTAGAAAAGTACTTTTACACATGTCGAGGTAAACATGTGAAGGATATTATTTCAGTTTTGCAAAAAAGAACGTTATTGAACGTACGTTTGGTTTCTGCAACCGCTTTGCCAAAGACTACCATTATGTGTTCCAAATTGGGCCATCTCAATTGTTGTTGTTGCCTGCTTTGTTCTATTTGTTTCTCAATTTTTCTTTCCTTTTCTTTTTGCCATCAGGTTCTTCATTTGTCTTTCCCCTCTGTATTCAGGGACCTTTTTTTTCAGCAGCATGTATCCCAAATTCCATGAATGAAATACTAATGTTATTAGGAGAGTTTATTTCCATTGAGTGAATTTTGCCCCAAAAAAAAGTAAAAATAAAATTACATGGACAAGCTGAAAAAATTTCTTCATTGCTAATTTTATTGGCAAGAAGAACTTGATAAATTTTATGTACAGAAAATATCATTATTCTGTGTGCCAAATTTGTAAAATACCAGTATTTTTGCTGTATGAAAATTATCAAAGTCTTTCTAACCAATAATTTTCAATTGGAAACATAATTTATCAATAATGTAACCATGAATTTTGTATTTTACATATATAGAAGTGTTTTTTTTTTTTGCCCCCTCCCCTTTTAAACTTCTGGAAATGGAAATAAGCTTTTGCACGGGACAACTGGAGTTGCAAAGACCGGCAATTATATCAGACTAGGAGGCTCATAACTAACTCAGCTATAAATTATTGCTGTCTTTTATTTTTGTTTGGATCAAGCTTATCAATTATTCCTGTCGAAAAGACGAGGCATGAAATGAGACCAGTAAATAAGTGAGGAACCATTTATGAGCATACTAGCTTTAACCATGAGGAAACCCACTTTTGAATATCGGCAACAATTGGGAATAGACTTGCACATGGTCAACAATGATATGCTTGATAATAAATAAAGACAATAATAATCAAAACTGTGTACTATGTCTTCAAAAAACCTGCTCATCTGTAAAACAGTACGACCAAAATGATTTAATGAAGTTACCCACTATGTACTGAGACCTGTGATCCATGCTTAGCTTCTGGACGCTGGAGCCAGGACCCAGGAGGCCCGACTTCAGTGGCCCTTTCAGATGCCACGTCATCCGATATCGTCGTACACAATGCCTTTCCTATTTCCTAATTGAGACATAAAAGCGACAGTTTTGTCAGAAATCAACTTGCTAGCGTTGCTTGTTACAGGGCATAGGGAGCAGGATGCCGCACTCTATTATCATGTCAAGTGCAGATCATTAAACTGGGAATTGACACTCACCGAAGGATATGCAGCGGTATGAACCTGCTGCTTTTGAACGTGGTTAAACTTCTTCATCAGGTAAGGACTGTGAACTAAGAAGTCTTTCAGCCTCATCATTTGCTTCTGCTTGTATTTTCCATCTCTGCAGTGCAGCATTTAATTAGTAGGGTCGCTGGGGAAGAAAAAGGCAAAGGCTAGCGGCATTGAAGAACTTGGCTCATGGTTTGATCAGAGAAGCGTAACATTGTTATTATTATCACAATAGATGTACTCGTTGAAACAGGATTTCCTGCTAAGACTGTACGAAATTGTTAAGCTAAATCTTCCTTTATCACATGAATTTTAGCATTGACGAGGAAAATATTACGAAACCAGTTATTATTAAGTAGGAAGGCAAATCCCAATTGCTTTCCTAGACCTGCAGGTGAAGGGGAAAACAATGGTTTCAACCTAAATTTCCTGTAAGTGCGAACAAAAGCTCATTCTTTCTTTTGTTATACCAAAAGAGAAAAGGAGGGGTGAAACTATCAGCCCAGAAACGTCAAAAGTGGAGGTGATATCAAAGGGAGCAATACTAATCTCCAACGGAGACAGCTCCAAAAAAAAAAATCTTGTCGGCACTCCACTTCTTTCGTCTAATTAGTACAGCACTCTGAGCAACTGCTTATGTGAATATTTATTATTGAGGCTATATTCAGGTCTACGATGTCAGATAAGAGGCTTCCATGTAAAAGAACATACCTCCTCAAGATTTTCAAGCTCCATGATTTGCTGTATCTGTTCCATAATATTATCCTGCAAAGAAGTCCTCAGCTGAGCAATTACACTAGTCATACCAGTATATCATCAGTCAAGGGCCAACATAAATATGACAGGATTACCGCATTGCTGGCAGTTTCGGCTGCAGGAACATCAGTGTCCATCTCCACCTCAATTTCAATCATTGAAGAGATCTGTCCAAAAAGTAACATCAATCTTTTGATGGAACTAATTCAAAAGCACAACCAGGAGTGCTAGGTTTTGTAACCCTCAGAACCATACAAGATTTGAATTAATTGTCAGAGAAACCTTACTTTGGCATAGCTGTCAATCAATTCAATTCGTCCCCTGATGGACTTTTGCAAGCTCTCTTGTACCCTCTTGATTCTACTTTTACGAGCCCTAGACGAAGAGAAAAGGAAAAAAAAAAACTTGAATAGACCAATATAAATGGTTAACTACGTAGAGATACACTGAGAATTGAGAAAATAAAGCGATGGCAATTCACCGATATGAAGGTTCTCCAACGACAGAAATTTTGTTTTCCAGTTGGCACATTCGAGCTAACATCCATACCTACAGAGAAGAATCATACTTATATAGCTCAAACTAGGGTAAATGCATGCTTAACAGAAGGAGAAAAGGAAATTGTTTTCCCCTCCATTTCAAAATAATTATTGCTTTTGAATTTTAGTCTCGTTTCAAAATAATTGTTGCTTAAGAATTTCACTGAATCATTAACAATTTTTGTACATAACCTTACATGATAATTATTTTGAATCAGAAGAGGCATTATCACCAAAATAGATTTTCACGAAAGATAGTACCGCAGCCTTACAAGTGAGAAGCACTACTCAATGAACTTTGCTCAGAACAATTACAGAGGCTCCTAGTGGAATTTAATCTAAAATTTACAATTATATTGCCCAGGAATAAATTATAAATTTTGCTTAAATGATAATTTCTGCATCCAAAGTTTCACAGCTCGTCTTTGCAAAATGCGTGATTGATTCCTAGTGAATACGATGCCATCTATATTAAAAGCCTGATAAAGCTATATCATGGCAAATAAAATACCTTGAGCCAACATAACTCCAATGATGTGGCACTTTCTTGTTTATCCTACTCCCATCGAGTAGGATAAAGGCTTTATTGTTGTTGTTCTTTAATTTCAATCTTGGATGATCTAAAACAATATTTTTCATCATTGCAATAAGGAAAAGGAATTAAATTGCATAGACTTCGTTATCATCACCCCATGTCTGAGCACTTTTTGTCACAAGGATCCTTGATGACTAGTCAGGTTCCCCAAACAAAGCTACCGTGTTCTAAATAGTAAGAGGTGTTCAGAGAGTAAATGTAAGCTAACCAATTTTTCCCAACAGGGAAGTTGGAACGGAAGAATAGCTCAAAACTTCAGAAGGGAAAAGACTAAGAAAAGAAGGTAGAATTCAATGTGCTAATGAAAAATCATGCAAGTAGCACACCTCTTTTTCAGAAGCTTCTTTTAGGTTTTTGATGCGAGACTGAAGCACATCATATTGAGATAAAAGTTGCTGTTTGATAGCAATTGCATCGACTGATCCTTGTGGAAGCTGCAACAGTGTAAAAAATAAACAGATGCTGTTCAAATTCAGACGTATTTTATTTATATCAATCAGAATAAATTGAAGGATACATGGGTGCTGACCGGTGGATGCAAGGGAAAATGGAAACATGCTGATTTCAATATATTACAATGGTATAAGTTACAACATGCGCATGAAAAAAATGGAAGAAGAAAAATTAACATTTGAAACAAAAAGGAAACCAAAGTACCTGATTCAATTGGGGAAAAACAAAAGAATTCAACGTTGCCCCAACAGCAAGAGATGAAACTGCAACAACTGATATAAACTGGGGCAGGCTGGGGTCAATAAGTCCAGATGCAGCATCACCAGTTGCAAATACAGCAAGAAGAGGAAAGAGGAAAGAGGGTTTAAGCAAAGAAGAATTTCCTTCTTTTCTTGGGGCTCTTAATAGAAGTGATTCACGGCCATCTTTGTGGTTCGTCAAGCACATAGCCTCGCCAGGATAGAAATCAGGGGCCCTAGGACTAAATCTAAAGGGACCCACCTCTCTATAGACATTTGATGGAGCTGCCACAGCAACAGTTACCCTTTCTCCTACTTGTGCTGGCACATCAACTGTTTCGGTTGCAAATCTATGTGTACGAGCCATGCCTGAAGGGGCCTGCACCTAGATGGTAGGAGAATAAAGGATCAATGAAAATAATTTACGATGTGCTTGTTTTACCAAAATTGCTACCGGTAGAAGGATGCTCTTGTTTTATTAGATATCATAAATTAGAAATCTAGAAAAGCTGATGCATCAAAAGATATTAATTGTATGGCTGGATTCTGAACTTAATAATCAACACTGACATGTCATGTAAAGGTCCCAATGCATGATTATTTAATCAAAGCTAGACCCAATGATAAATGTCAAAGGTGAGTGAAAAGTATATACCACAATAGAATGAACTGCAGCAGGAATGCTTTGCTTCTTCAGTCGAAGAAATTTTAACCCCCTTTCCCATGGTGTAATATCCATGCTGCGTTCGGCATGAGGAGATCCTTAGGCAAAGTGAGTATTCCTTGATTAACTACGCATACATATTGTTCAATCAAAAAAAATAAATAGTGGAAAAACTCAATTGTGTGGCTTCTTGCTAAAACTATTGGACTTGTGGACTAGTAGAAACTCGAATCTAAAAAAGTATATCCTCCTCATTCTTGATAAAATAACAATAAATAAATAAGAAAGTTTAGAAAAATAATATAGTATCCATGTCCACCAAATTTAATTAATTTTAGGAGAATTATTGTTATTAGAGAACAAAAGAAATAACAGGCAGAAAAATATAATTAACCAACCTGATTTCTTCTGATTGAATACTGACTATGTCGCCAGAAACAAGTTCATATTGGTAGCGACACTTTGCACAGGATACTAACTGCATAAGAAATATCATTTTACATCCACCTTAGGAGTTTCATATAATTAATGCCAAAGATATAATCTAAATAACCCTATCCAGAGTTTTATACGCATGTAAATGTCTCAGGGAATCAACCGCAAAATAGTACTGTTTTCCATGTCAACCAAGGATCACCACATTCCATATTTCCATGCAAGAATTATGCTGATGAGACAATAACTATAATGATCCTAGTTACTCAAGTATATTTAATCATTCTCAAACAAACCCAAACAGAAGTGAAAGGTAGTAATCTAAGGATGGAACCTCTATGAGCTTATAGTTTAGATATTTTTTGGGTCTTCCTTCTGAAGCGCTTCTTTAGTATGTTTGAGCTGATGGAAGCATACCAAGATTAAAAGTTCGGCCAGGTTTAGGATTAATGAATCATCATTTTATTCGGGGAAGATGGCAGATGATAGAAAGTTTACTAGCGCACTGGATGGAAGCTGAACCCAAGCTTACCCTTATTCTCTATTTATTATCCTAATGAGGTGTGCTTGAGTTTGTTTACAATGATTAAACTTATCAAGGGATAAATATATCAAAAAACATATCAAAGAACTAAGAAAAATGACCTAGTTTTCTTATCCCATATGCTATCATAATGAAGATCTGTGCAGCTGCATCAAATTTGTGACATGAGGATCTAAAATGCACAGAACACTTGGAAATACCTGAATACCTTGTTGTGGCTGAGCAACAGCAACAGCTATCCTACAACTAGGACATCTCACTATCTTTCCAAAAGGCACCTGCAAAAAATATCAGTTGTGATAACAGTAATACTAAGAAGCAATATAAAGCGATAAATAGATATAATTTGGAAACATCAATGAAGGGGAAGATGTTTTTTGGCAAATTCATAAATGAGGCCAGTACAATTTATGAGGCACAAAAGCAGGACATAGAGATGTTTCAATCATACCTCCTCGCCAGGAGATACTGCCACTTCACAAATATATTTAATCACCCTAAGAGCATCTGAAACCCTCAATGATGATGCAAGACCCTGAACTAACAGTGTGTAAACATGTGCATTTGGCCTAGACCACTTCCATCTCTTAACCAGCGGGCCGTTCTCAGCAACTGATCATGGTACATCAAAATTATCAAATAGAAAGCAAAAGGACAAAATGCATTCTCGATGTCGCTACAGCATAAGTTCTCAGAAAATCAGCTTTCAGCTGACAAAGAATATCATCTTAAACCAATAGGACGGTAAACGAAATCTTAAACCAGTCGCAGTTTAAAACTCAAGAGTTTCAAGCATGTAATCTGTAATCTAGATCAGCAATTTGTTTTCCAAATATTAAAACCCGATAATAACAAAGGCATGAAGGAAAATCTTCCAAAACATTTACGGCGTATCTGTAGCGTGAAATATGTAGTACTGCTCCTTACTTCCTCTGATAACAGCTAGATTGGGAGCTACTTTGTCTTTATTTTATTTTCCTTTTTTTCCTGGCTGGTATAAATTTAATTTTCGGTTTCCTTGGGAAGTTTGCTTCTACTGAGGCCAAGAAAGAGTTATTCGTGTAGATATCGAATATAGAAGGAAAAGCTACCAACTGTGATCATAATTGTCAACCATTATAATCACCTTGATTAAAACTAGCACGCATAGCGAAGAATACCGACATGGCCAGCTCCGCATTGTTTCGATTAAGTGCGGCCGATATAATGGAGCAACAGTCAGTGGTGCAAACGACACCTTCATCTCTTCTAGATTTTTCAGCGATCATCTGCAATGCCTCATTGGCGTCTTCAGCTGCAGCAATTCTCGTGAGCAACTCTTGGTCCAA
>JANTPZ010001522.1:0-32159 GCA_025593235.1 Vachellia pachyceras | reverse complement strand
TTCATGTGCCCTGGTGGCTGGAAGGTGCTGGTTGAGTACTATGATAGCTTGGTTCTCTCAAGTGAAGGCAGAGCACCAGAGGCAGTACCAGTTTAGTTTAAGCCAAGTTCATGAGTTATACTTTTATTCCGGTCGGGAGAAGAAACAAGCATGTATTGTATTCTCCTAAAGAAATCCTTGTCTCCTAGTGTTCTCTGTCCCAAATTCCCTGCAAAAGAATGATGAAGGATCAGGGAGGGAAGCATTGAGTCAGAGATACAGAAATTAGCCTCCACTTTTATGTAGGTCTTGCATTGGCAGACTAGGTGCAGTTTTGATCTCTAGCCTGTTCATTATCGCATTGTTTCTGTCCCATTGTTGATTTCTGGATTCTGAGGAGGGAGAGAATTTTTGGTGTAATTTTGAATGTTCTTTCTTGGTCATTTTGAGTGTAAGACTATCTTTTATACCCACACCTTTTTGTGTGCCTGCCATACATGATTATATTGTAGCTTTATAGGAAATCGATAAATTCCATGATATGCATTTGTGTACTCAGCTTGAGTGAATACTCTATTTTGCTGGCAAAAAAAAAAAGAATACTCTATTTTATGATAAGAACAACATTTGTATGGGATACCCCCGATGGGACAGACAATTACTTCTGACCCTGGCCCTTGATATAAGATATAATATGTCCTATAAGTGGATCTCATATTAAGAGTAGGAATAAATATATTTGTAATATAATCTAACCATTCTATTTTAGAATGTGGTCAGTTAAAGGTGTGGTGCAGGGACCCTCTGAAATCTGATTAATGCAGTAATATCAGCCCTCCCAAGTTGTTTCATGCAAAAATAGGAAGGAGGATTGGGGGTGAAAGACCTACACAAGCAGGATGAAGCATTGATGTATTTGCCAAGTGTAGGGTTATCGTTCTGCTGATTGAGACCAATGGATTTTGTTGGTGGTGAGGAATTACAAGAAGATTTTCGAAAAATTGAAGTACGGTATCTAGGGTTGGGCCCGCGGGTTCAACTCGCCAGCCCGTCAAGGTGAACCCACGGGTTAGGCGGGTTTAGTCCGCGGCTCTTTTTTTATTTTTTTTTCAAAATTTTTTTATATATTTTTTTTACTTTTTTTCAATCCCAATATTTTTTACAAAGGAAAATGTAATATTAAATTCTACTTTTAGGAAATTAGTGAACACTTATTGATAAGATTGGAAAGAGAGTCATAAAAATATGCAATCTTATAAAAAATTGGGTAAAAAAATAGAAAAAAATTATTTTTATAAAAAAAATAAAATAAAAAATTTTGGCGGGTTGGCGGGTTCGGACTGGGGAACCCCAGCCCATCACCAAGGAAGAGGGTTGTGCGGGTCAGCCCGCAACCCGCGGGCTGGCCCGTATTCCCAACCCTAATGATATCTCTTAACCATGTCCTTGTGAATTAATTAATGTACTTGTATAATAAGTCAGGTAAACAAAAATTACCTTGATGATTGATTTGGTTATTTAAAATATGTTTGATTTTACGTTGATAACATCTATTCCCTAAAAATAGATATGGCATGATTTTATGATTTTAAATAAACGATATATTTAAATTCATGAACGAAAGTTAACAAAAGTTGTGCCCGTTTGAGAATGTAGTAGAGAAGTTAACAAAATTCTTCAGATTATCTTATTTTGCAAAAAAAAACTGTTAAACGTGCGTTTGGCTTTTACAATCGTTCCGTCAAACAAACTCATTAACAACAAATTAAAAATATCAGATTAAACGAAAAATTATTTAAAGGATTATTTATTAAAGAATATTAAAACGTTTATATTATGCTCTTTAACGATGTTACATATAAAATCATAATTGCATTTATCCCAGCAAAAAAATAATAGTTAATGTGCAATGTGAATTTGGGCTTAAAGAACATTATACTTCTGTAAATATGAGCAACTGAGTTATGACAAAATTTCAGGTAAAAAAAACTGAGTTATGATAAAAGGACAAATTCAGCAGTTTGAATACAAACAAAACTCTAAACCGCATATGAGAAAATAGATTTAAGAGACCTTTCAAAGAAAAACTAATTTTAATAGATAGTTTTATTTATTTTAATATATGCATGAAAATATATTGTGATAGAAGTAAAATTCTTATTAAATTCAGCTGAAATACATAAATTCTTATTTACGTCTATACTTTTATTAAATATTTAATAATACCTATGTGATTTACTAGAGATTTATGAATATTGTTAAAAGACTATAATATCTCTTTGTCATTAAAAACAAAAATTGAAGGTATGGGTGTACTGATTTTTTAGTTACAAGTTTTCTTCACTCTATGTCAAAATCTACACCTCCTTAAATTGTTGGGATTTCAGCTTTTAATTTTGAATTGACTTTTAATAATATTAAGAGTGTATTCTAATAATTTCTCTTTTAACCTAACTTATAAAATGTTATTTTGTTTTGAATTTTTGCAAAAAAAAATTGCTATGAAAGATTTGCACAAAAATTTTGTTTTGAACAACCATTTGTATATTGTTAATTTATTTTTGATTTTTTTACTATTTTGTTCTAAATTTTGTCTATTTTATTTATTTTGTTATTTTTAATATACAAGCTAGCAACATGAGCATATAAACATTTTGGTAATTGTTATGATGAAAAATAATTATTTTGTGTATGCTTTCCAAGAAAATTTAAAAAATAAAGGGAAGTTATGGAGCAGATGAAAAATCTTGTCGAAAAAATAATAAAAAAGGGTTAGGCCAAAAAAAGAGAAAAACGAAAAGGGTTTATATGTAAAATTATAAAATTAAAAAGTACAAATAAAGCCTATAAAAATTTAATAAAAGTGTAGGTTTAAATTGAAATTTGTTTATTTCAACTGGTTGTCCAAGTAAAATATCTTTTGTTATCTAGTAATTTAAAAATTTTTTAAGTATAAAAAGTAGGGAAGAGGAAAAATCATATTTAAGTTTTAAGTAATTAATTTTTAACCTTCATTAGGGGAGGGGCGAAATTTAAATGAATGATGAGCTAATGAAGACTTTTTTTTTTGCCAACGAGCTAATGAAACTTGAAGTATATAAATGAGGTCAGGCAATCGCGTAGGGTTCTCTTCCCGTTGGGTTTACTGCTTCGGCCGTCAGCTGCATAGCAGAAGAAGCTCCAGTCATCGGCCATGGCTGTCGGCAAGAACAAGAGGATCTCCAAGGGCAAGAAGGGTGGCAAGAAGAAGGCGTGCGTAACTTCTCTTCTCACCAGTTTTGCGTTCTCTCTTTGGCTTTTTTATTCGTTCCTTTCTTACTTTTGATTTCTTGGCTTTTTTATTCAGAGCTGATCCCTTTGCTAAGAAGGACTGGTATGATATTAAGGCCCCTTCTGTTTTCCAAGTGAAGAATGTGGGCAAAACCCTCGTCACTCGCACGCAAGGGACCAAGGTAATTTCATTCATATTTTCTCTGCGATTATTTTTTTATACTATGTACGGGCGATAATTTATGGCGTGGGAATTGTAATATGGCCTCAAAACTGTCCTTAAAATGTGGTTTTGAAGCATGCTGTTTAGTGATGCTATGGGGTGTGAATATTATGCATGTTGGTTTCTGGATGCTGTGGGGGTTAAAGGATTTCTTGGTTTCTTCGAGGGTACTGATGGAATCTAATTTTATCTCGTTTATAGGTTCTGGACTATAAATTTAATTTTCCGTATATGCTATGCATTTCCCCCCTTTAATTTCTCATTTTTTGGACTAGTTACCTTCCATTCATTTTACTATCGACTGATGGTTGATATATGGCAATACCTGGTCACACTTGAGCTCTTATTCCTTGCTTTTAATGCATATTGCATCTTGCTGCTCTACAAGTGTATATTTTTTCTGTCTGTTGTTTCTTTCTTTCATGGACATTGTACTCAAGGCAAGACTCCCTTGGGATCAATAGATAAACCACGTTTTAACTTTATTGGCGTGGTTATGGTTTAAGGCGGTACCTTATACCTTTGGCATAAATACAAATTGCTATGTTCGAGGCTTGTGCATGGCTGCATGCTTATATGGGTTGCTTTTGTTGTAAATAACAGATTGCTTCTGAAGGGCTTAAACATCGAGTGTTTGAAGTTTCGTTGGCAGATCTTCAAGGTGATGAGGACCATGCCTATAGGAAGATTAGGTTGAGAGCCGAGGATGTTCAAGGGAAGAATGTTCTGACAAATTTCTGGGTATAATGGATCTCCTCAATGTTGTTTGCTCATGTTATAACCCAATGAATTTTTAATGATTGTTATTGTTTAACAAAATACTGCGATCTTCAGGGAATGGATTTTACAACTGACAAGTTGAGGTCATTGGTGCGGAAATGGCAAACTTTGATCGAAGCTCATGTGGATGTGAAAACCACTGATAATTACACATTGAGGATGTTCTGCATTGGATTTACAAAGAGACGTGCAAACCAGGTGAAGAGGACCTGTTATGCACAATCAAGCCAGATTAGACAGGTATAATCACTAAATTCTTTGTGACATGGAAAAAAATTGGTAGCTTTCGATTTTAACTTACACCATAACAATTTGTGTTTTGCTATGATGGAATGCCTAAAAATGGCCAAAATGAAGTGGGCCTGACTAGTTGATGTCATTGCTCTGCTATTTTGATTACGCTCTTTTGAACTTGCTTCTGAACTATGTTATTGGAAAATTGGTTTTATCTTCTGTTTTTTCTCACAGTATAAGATCAATTATTTAGAAATACACTCTTTTCTTTTTTAGATCCGCCGGAAGATGAGGGAGATCATGGCAAATCAGGCTACATCCTGTGATTTGAAAGAGTTGGTGCGCAAGTTCATTCCAGAGATGATTGGCAAAGAGATTGAAAAGGCCACATCTAATATATACCCTCTGCAAAATGTCTTCATTAGAAAAGTCAAGATTTTGAAAGCTCCTAAGTTTGATCTCGGAAAACTGATGGAGGTATCTTTCTTCTCCCGAATTCCCTTTAAGAGTGACAATATATATATTAACCTGAGTAAAAATCTTTGTTATTGAATCCATTTGATCTGTCTGTTGCTTGATTTTCATTATTGTACTTTTTTGACCCGATTTTTGGCTAGCCTGAATAATGTGTGCACATTTTTTCTTCTTGACAAGTACAGCCTTAAATTAACTCACTGACTTCCATGGCCGATCCTTTCCAATATCATAATTTCTTGTACAACCTTAAATTGTTTGATGAGCTTCTAGGGATGAAATATTATTTATTGCCTGGTCATCTTTAAGATTTATCCATATTATGTCCCCTCTAGGCAAAATCTCAAGAGCACATTCTCTTGATTGGCTTTGTGCATCCAGTAGTTTACTCATAGTGCTCCTAAGAAGAATCAAACTCACATTAAGAAAAGATAAGATCTCTTGTTATCTGAGTCACCAAAATAAAATTTCTTTATTTTGTTGTCACAAGCATATGGTTAGAACCTTTTATCTCTAGACTGATCCAATGCCTTTACAACCTGGTCCGATTAGGTTCATGGTGATTATTCAGAAGATGTTGGTGTGAAGGTGGACAGACCTGCAGATGAAACAATGGCTGAGGAGACCCAAGAAATTGTCGGAGCTTGATTGAAATGGGAATGTTTCTTTATTAATCTAGGAGTTGTGCTACTTTCCTTCAGTGAGACAGCGTAGGCATCATTCAAATGTTCCTATCTTAAGCTGAGTGAGGCATAATTTTTTTTTTTTTTTGGTTTTGACATTGAGAACGGTTGATGTTCACAGATGACATCTGGCATTCATTGTTTTTCTTTGCCATGTTGAAGAAGCTTGCACTGATGGCTTTTTCATCCATATTTTATGCACATGTTATATAATTTGGTATGGTTTTATCACTTTGTGAGGTTACATTTTGTTTGAATTTTTTTTTTGGTTAGAAATAATATAAATACACAACACACGAATTTATTGGGTTCATTTTGTTTAACATTACATTGATAATATAATAATAAAAAAAACGAAACGTATGCTAATCCCGAAGACGAAAACACGATCATTTTGTTTAACAGTACATTCATTTCTTCGATCATTGCAAAATGTAGTGAAAACTGAAAGCACACTAGGAATTGTGATTATCGTCAACAGAAGCTTTAGCAGACAATGCCTTAGTTATGGATTTGATGGTGTTAGGAGTAGTCCTGCAACAGCCACCAAAAAGGGAAGCACCAGCATCACGCCACTTCCCTACGTATGACACAAAATCTGCATCTCCCACCCCACTTGACTTCTGCATTGTAAATTCCATTTCAAGGACATTCCATAGATAAACAACTCTTGGTTATTTCTTGGTGAAGAATCCACCTTCTTCTATTACTTGAAGGTTCCAAACTGAGTTTTAACCGTTCATTATTTGTGAGAGAGAGAGAGAGAGACAGAGAGGGAGATAATTATAAATAAGATTAAATGAAGATAGGTTTGAATTGGGATTGGGTAGAACATCAATGTAGCTATACGAAAAGAAAGACAGACAGGGGACTCACCACCCATTGCTTTCGGCATCATAAGTCTCGCCACTATTGGGATATACAATAACTGGCTTCTTTGTTGCCTGATAATTTCACACAAGTTACAGAACAAGCATGGGATTCAATTTTAGAATAATACAATCCTCTTGACATAAACTAGATTTTGAAGTCTCTCACCTTAGTTATGGATTCAATGAGTGAGTGAATATATCTAGGAGCCGTACAGTTGACTCCAATTGCAGCAACTCGCTCGCATGAATCAGCAATAGAGGCACACTCAGAAATGGAATCACCACTGACCACATTGCTTCCATCCTTACAGCTAAAAGAAAACCACGCCGGAATTTCAATCCCTTCCTCCTCAAGGAGCTTCGCGTATGCCTCCATTAAATAAATAAATTCAAGCGGATCAAACGAGTTTTTACAGCATCAAGTAAATCCATGGCTAACTTTGAATTGCAGTTTTTTCTGGTTGATTATTTCCAGAATTGGCACGTCGGCTTTTGAATTAGAACTTGTATAAATCGAAGTCTTGACCCATGAGATTATATATATACCTGAGCTTCGAGTTTGTTTGGAATGGTTTCGAATGCGATCAAGTCAGGACCAGAGTCGGCAAGAATCTGGAGTCGTCTCCGGTGGAAATCTTTCAGCGTCTCCACCGTAACCTCATCGCCGTAGTCTCCTCTGCAAGAAGGGAACAAGAATAGTCCAAATTTCAGAGAAGTACATATAAAGGGTAGAGTTTCGAAATGTGACAAGGACGGATCATGGTAGTTGGACCTATATTCAGATCCATCAGCGACATAAGCGCCATAGCTTCCCACGGAAGCAGCGACTAGAACTGGAGGCGTCCATGATCTTCTTCCATTTGTGATACGGTCGCTATAATTTTTGGCGCATCTATCGTTGTAGATGTCTCGAGCCTCGCGGGCAATCTCTACGCTTCTTCTAAGCAGAGCTTCACATTCTTCTTTACAATACCCTCTCGCCTCAAATCCCTCCAGGGTCGCCTGCGCGCGCATAGTGCAATCTTTGTAATTATGTCGCTTAAATATCAGTTTTATCAACCGGATATTTGGGGGTGGATGTTTTTCACTACAAGGCTTGGTTGACTGCTAGGTGGAAAATCTAGATTTTAACCTAAAAATTAGATGTTATCTAAGTATTCACATTTTTACAAAAGTTATTTTGGAGATTAAACCTAGATTTTGAAAAAGTTATTTTGTTTTCAAATTACACACTATTTTTTAATAAATTTTCTCTTTCCTTTCTTTTTTTCATCTTTCCTATTTACTTTTTACCTCGAACTCTATAAAAGCTAATGGGCTTGTTTGGAATAACGTTTCCAAAAGCCAAACGCACATTTAACATTGTTTTTTGTAAAATAAGATAACATCCTCTACTTATTTACCTCGGTTTATGTAAAAGTACTTCTCTATCATGTTATCAAACGAGCACAATAACTTCTCAAACACAATCACCTTTCAAAACCTAGATTTTGTTTCAGAATATGTAAAAGGTATTATCCAAAGTCTATTTCCAAAATCTAAATTTTGCCTCGAACTCTATGAAAGTTATTTTCAAACAGATTTTTAAGGTCCTTCGAAGGATCAAAGTTTTTCGTGTTAAAATATTATTTTGACTACAAAATAATTATAATTCTTAATGAAGCATTATTGTAGGCAATTTCTTATACCGTAACTCACTCGGGTGCACAAATGGTTTTAACTTGCAACTTCACGCTTAATAAAGCATTAAGACTGAAGTTCTTGGTATCGTTTAAACTAGAAGGTCTTGATTATTACTGCAGTCGATTTTAGTTATTTAAAATCCTCATGTATGTAATCACATTAATGATTTAGATGACAATACAACAAGTCTCAAACTTACAAAGCCACATCTATATGACAGACAGTAGCTAGCTACCTGATACGATGCTGTTATTATTATGTTTGCTCCCGCGTCAAGGTAGTCCAGGTGCACCTGTTTCACAACAACGCACGTCATTAGCTTGACTTGGCTTATATAAAAACCTTGTGACAATCAAACAAAAATCGGAAGAGTGGCAACCAACAAGCTGTTATCGGTTCGGTTGATATAATAAGCATTTTTTATTACTATGGTAAGTAATATTGGACCCGTTTGAAAATGCGGTAGAAATATGTACTTCGACGTAAGTTAAAGTAAATATGTAAAGGAGATTATTTCGTTTTACGAAAAACATGGTTGAACGAGAGTTTAGGCTTTTCCATAATCGTTGTCAAATATATCCAATTTTAACACAAACATACTGTAAGATTTAAACTGTCAACCCTCAAACCCTCCGAGTGACTTGGGGATAGTCTGTTATACATACCTACAAAAAAAAAAGTTGGAGGAGCTGCGGTATGATTGGGTGCATGGTGACGAATGGATGAAACCACGCTGTTTTGGAGATAAATTGTGCAAAAATGGCATCGTTCAATTCATACGATCCAGTTCCATGGAAGTTTGTTAAATCTAATGAGGAGAAGATCAGATAGAGTACCTTTCTGAGGAGATGGGAGTCAGTGAGGAGGCATTTGGCGCTCCACAGTGGGTCTTTGAGATCGGCGCCGTGCCGTTCAAGCTCCGTCGCCAACCCACCGTCTATCACTGCGTACCCTCCACATTTCTCCGCCTCCCACTCCCTCATAAACGACGCCGCTCCCTTATTCCCCATTAAGTAGCCTAACACGTATTATTCTCCAGCACAAGTCGAACGCCACCTTCAAACCCCCCACACCTCGCTTATTTATACACACACTACACAGACAGCAGGCACCGTCGGAATAGAGATGATGAAGCTTAGCCCTCTACGTATGTATTTACCACTCTACCCCTAACATGAACGCCACCTGAATCCATTCCCTAAAATAGTTAAATTATTTAAAGTTCTGTTGTTGTTATCATGTGATTTATTGGGAATTCCCTATTTTCCGCGACTGAATCTATGAACTGTATGTATTGAGGATAAGTTTCGTAGTGTCGTGTTTAATATATAAGTTATATATATATATATATATATGGACACTCTACTCTTGTGCGAGAAGCTCCCCTAGCTCCTGGATAATATATCAGGAAACAAGTAAGATGGGTGACAGATCTAGAGGATAAGGAAATTCGTTTTTGATGGAATAAAGCCTAAATTATGTGTGGGGTTATCTCACCGCGCATCATTAGAATTAAGTATGCATTTACACTTAAACAAGGCTTATAAAAAATTTTTTAAATAATATCCTCACATCAACGGGGGAAAATTGAAATTATGACATTATAGATTGTGATTCAACTTTTTACGAACGAAGTGTCTTATGCATTATGACAAATCTTCTTATATCTAGGACTATGTTAAAAGCAAGATATATTTGGTTTTTGTCTTAGATTGTTGAAATGTTACCTCTTGACTCTTGTTTTAAATACAAGATCTACTCCTCTTATCCTATATTGAATAAATTTTTTTATCATATTTACAAGTTAATTCATTATATTTTTTTATATGAATATACAATTTAACCATTCATTTATCAATATGTTGACTTTATTTTCATTAGATATATAATGTATATTTAATATAGATAAAGTTGAAAGTCATTGAATTTTAAAGTAGAGATATGAAGTTTAAGGTTTTCTTCTATCTGAAACATATTAAAAGTAACTTATGAATACAACCATAGTAGTTTATAATGCAAATTGTATACTAAATAGTTCACCCTAAGCTTCCAATAACGTAAAACATGGGTTCCATAAAAAATTAAGACGTTCACGCAAGTTCTCATCATGTCAGCAATCATGCTAAAGCTATATGTGTGTGTATCTATGTATGTATATGCTTATCATCAAACAGTTGCTATGTTTCTAAGCATTTTGGCGCCGTGTTTCAACATCTAACTTCTCAGGTCAACCCCATTTTTAAATAAAGTCTATTCCCTCAATCTTCCATTGAAGGCAACAGTATAGTGTTGTACGGACAAATTCCTCATTACAAAAAAGCCCTTACACAAATGTTTTGTGCTCGTTCAACCTTTTTGGTTGTTTTTATGCACAAAAGTGGATTGGTGTTATATTTAAAATTAAAGTAAATCTATTTATCCTGCTGAGTTGCTTTCATATTTAGCAGCGGTGGTAACATTTCTTCTAATACCAAATGTTGAAGTTAAATAACTAATCTACATTTTGATGGAGGTTTTATATTTACGACAAACTTTGTTAGCTCTTACATTTGCCTCACAAGGAAAGGAAGTGTGCAAATATGCCTTTGCCGGATGATGCTTTCAAGTTTCAAGTGAGAATAAAAGCAAGCGACCCAATGAAATGAAATTCTAGAGATCAATTCCAAAAATTTGCGCAAAAGACTATATTTTTTTTTCAGTATTAACTGTTATGACCATGAAAGAACGTGGATGTGGGCCTGCAAATGCTATTGGGCTTGGATTATTATGTAGACTCTAGCTGAATGAATCATGTGGGAGCGCACATATGGGATTGGTGATGTGCACAATAAAGGGTACTGGCAGTCAACATTGGGAGGTGTGGATTATGTGACTTGCCTTCTCTTTAGAATCTTTTCTCTGGGTTTCTCTTTCACCTTTGGCCTCCTTCTCTTCTTGCGTTCTTCTGGCTTTTCTGTTATTTGCTTTGATACTGTTGTGATTGCATTTGAGCGTTTATGGATGTTTTGCTTGTAATTGTTTCCCTATAACTATATATCAATAAATATATCCAGATCTTTACTTTTTAGATTAAGATCATAACAAATGGTGCTTTCGTTGAGAGATTCCGCAATGGCTGATGATTTTAAGGAAGATGAGCTATATGCACTTGAAGTTGCGATTAAGGAATTGAAGGCTACAATGTAACTAGGTTCTTCTCACATGATTTCCAAGATAGATCATATGGAGTTGGTGATTTCTTCTCGATTGGACCGATTGGGGGCGGCAATTCTCGCGATGCTTCCTGATGATTGTAAGATTGCCGCATCTGTTGGATCAGCCAAATCTTTATTTTCCGAAACCATGAACGTTGTCAGCCACTCTTTAGAAATGCAATTGGAGAAGGAAATCGACCAAGTAAATCAAGAGGGTCCAGTCTTCTTGACTAAGGATGAAAATCAAACTCGTGGCTCGTTTCTTCCCATCATGGATCCCATCCTCAAGGTATGTTGGCCGCTTCTTACATGTCTTGTATGGTACTTGCTGCTGAACTCTCCAAGGACATTTCACACACCAGTTGCATCGATGGACCTAAAAGATTGACAGGTGAGTTCAACGATGTTGTTGGCAGTCTCTTTTCATTAGAGATTCCTAGCTCTGCTAATCTCTCTTACTTCGGGGACTTTTCGACCTGCTTGACACAACGAGATTATGATGTTTGGCCTAGTAGATTGGCTTTTGTCCCTGGAATATGTAAGACAAATGGTTGCTTAACTTTTGTCGCTGAGAGTTATCACTTGTTTCCTATATCGATACATTACTGCATTAGCCCTGCCCTTGCTAATATGGTCTTTGATCCTGGGGGTGTTTCAACCAATGAGAATTTGAATTTGGTTCCCGCGCTTCATCACTTTGTCACTGTTATAGCTGTTACACTTGAAGTTGTTACCATGCAACACTTTTCTCATCGGATTAAATTACTTAGTTCATTATGACATAGACGCTAGAGAATTTTATGCTTTATTCTTAAGCCTGCATCTATTCCAAGTTCTTCATCATTGTGAGCATTTTGCATATTTGGCATATGACAAGTGTGTGAAGGTTGTACACTTCAATACTTTTATTGTTAAAGAACTTGCTTCAGTGCTAGGACTTAGCCCCCTTAGTTCAAGCTCAGGATATATCAATCCATCGAATAAGGAATGCTGATAGGTTTGATACATCAACTGACCTTGGGCAAGCTCAGGGATGGCTAGAGATTATAGAGGCTTTTATCCATATAATGAGTCATTTAGTTGATAAGGGTGAACTTTTTGAAAGGAAAATTTTATTGAAAGTAATAGGTGATGAAGAATTTTACCATGGAAGAAAGTGAATGTGGGCCTGCAAATGCTATTGGGCTTGGATTATTCTGTAGACTCTAACTGAATGAATCATGTGAGAGCGCACATATGGGATTGGTGATGTGCACAATAAATGGTACTAGCAGTCAACATTGGGAGGTGTGGATTATTTGACTTGCCTTCTCTCTGGACCCTTTCCTCTGGGTTTCTCTTTCGCCTTTAGCCTCCTTCTCTTCCTGCATTCTTCTGGCTTTTCTTTTATTTGCTTTGATACTGTTGTGATTGCATTTGAGCGTTTATGAATGTTTTGCTTGTAATCATTTCCCTACAACTATAGATCAATAAATATATCCAGGTCTTTACTTTTTAGATTAAGATCATAACATTAACTGCATTACACAAGGAATGGTTCGGGCAAAAAAAATGCTATACATGAAAAAGACTAATAATTGGCAGCCATAACCACCCTTAGAGATCACACACACACACACACATATAAAATGTAGGAGAGATTTAAGTTAAGCACCAATCCGAATCAAAATTAAATGAAATGAAACCCCCCAAAAAAGAAGAAGAAAAGTATCAGGGACCACGGGCAGGCGCAAAACAGAAGCGGCTAGGGGTATGATCTTCAGGTATCATGCCTCCTCCTTTGCCGGTATCAACTGTTTCAAGCATTCTCACAGCCTCTTCCATCTCTGGACACTTTTTTGGATTCCCATCCCAGCAGTTCCTCAATATATTTGCAAATGAGCTTGGACAACATATTGGAATCTCTAGCCTCACGTTCTGTTACATCAACAACCCCCAACAATTCAATGTTTGTTTTGTATCCTCAGAGTTTAATATAAATATAAAGCATATGTATACACACACATCACTAGGGGACGAAGCATTGAAATCAAACCAACCAGGGACTTGACAGGGGCATTTGTACTGGTAAGATGTAAGGGGAAGAGATAAAATACTATAATTGTAGAAATGAGCTGACCTGACGAACAGCTGCGGTTGAAACATCAGCAAAGCTAAGATCTGGATAGGGCATGTCACAGCAGTAAGTTTCCCACAATCAAAATGCCAAAGCTGTAGACATCACATCTGTGGTTGGAAGGCTTGCCCTCCAGAACCTACTCAGCGTAACACAAGATTAAAGAACGACTATTGATGGCTTTCAAACCACGAATCTGAATCTGACTGTGCGCATGCACATAAACACGGTAATGGGAATATGCATGCACGTGCTCACAAGAATGAGGACAATGAATTGTGGACAGTGAATCTGTTATGTAATCATAAGCTAGCAACATTAAATCTTTTTCTTCAGAACAAAATTAATACCTCTGGCGCCATGTAACCAAGGGTTCCAGTTTCGCCTGTCATTTCACAGGGACTCATAGCTTCAACACGAGCAACTCCAAAATCAGCTATTTTCAGGCGTGCAAGTCTATCTAGCAACATATTTTCTGTTTTGACATCACGATGTACAATCTTCTTTGAGTGTAGATAGGCAAGTCTGCAGATGAAGGAAAATTCATAGATAAAATTTTACAGTTTCTTGATCAATAACTGTATAGACAACCAAAATAGAACTCACCCTCTAGATAGGTCCAAAGCCAGCTGGACCACAACCTTAAAAGCAAGTTTTCCGCCTATTTCTGATTAAGAATTGTTTTAATGTCCCACCAGTAAGATACTCAACAACAACACAACATGCCCTGGATGGAGGATGATTTTCCCCAATAGTTGATGAGTTATTTGCCGGAATCTTAAGATTTGAAGTTCCCATAGTTGCTCCAATAAACTGTGGCAAATGCAGATTAAAGACAATTATAAAACTGAAGGTTACAATAAACAATTCCTTCCTGAAAACCTAACATCTAATTCATTTCCCCTCTAAGGAAACAGGTATAGGTTAAAGAAGAATAAGCACGCCAGGAAATTGTAATTATTCCTACAGATAAGACATGTGTGCCACCCATGGCAGTCAAATCTTCATAAGCTTAGCAACATGACAGGTAACAATCGCTAATTTAAATGCCTGAGCATGAAGACCATGAATTTGTACTTTTGTGACATTGTGATGTTCAAGTTTGTGCCAGACAGCAACCTCCTGCCGAAAGGATGCAATTAAAGCAGCAGTTTCAGCCGCTGTGCTGACACCATCCTCACCCCAGTTCAATACTTTCACTAAAATATTCAACACGACAAGAGTGAAAATTTTCTACTGAAACGAAATATCTGACTTCAAGACAATAAGTAATTTATGTCATGTGAAAAATGAAAGAGAAAGCAACTTTAATAATTAACTTCAACATCTGACTAATTTATCTTATTGGGAAAATAATAAATAAAAAAGTTAATTAGAACTGCCACAACCTATTTAACCTACAACATAATTTAACAAATCATGATACGGAACCAAAACCGATCTTGTTGACATATTCTGCGGTCTAAGAGCAACGGAAACATAACATCATCTCAAAAAGATATTGAACCTGACACCCTCAACACCAAATTGACCTGCGTTTAAACAAATTTGTAGGACCAGATCTAATTACAAAGCATGTAAGCTATTTGTCCTAAAAAAACAGAGCAGATATGCGAACACGATACAAAGGATTAAGATCAGGCCTGGTTGAAATGCTGCTATCCAAAGAAGTTCATATGATAAGAGTGTCATACACTTGAGCATATACTAATTTTCTGGTACCAAATACCAGTGCGTCAAAGGTCATACAACCGTTCATACACAAACATTAGAGTACGAAAGTGTCAAACACCTGTGCATAGGTTGAAATGTGAGGCCTTTGTAAACTGTAATGGAGGTGAGAGTAGTTCGAAATATGATCTATGGTTTACAAACACATGGCTTCTTTTTCCCAAAACAAAAATAAATGGCAACAAATGAGAGTTTAAATCAATAATCTATAAAGAACATGGAATATCCAATAGGGCAATGTATACAGCAATCAACAAATAAATATTAGTTTTTCCACCTCTGGACCCACTAAAATCTTATATGGATATGCAAAAGGAATTATATGGATCATTATGGTGCCAAGCAAGTGTTCTTCTCAAGCATCGTATCCATTCAATCTTATATCACTAGCGGCAACCATGAAAGAGACAAAAACAAAACCTTTTAGTGCGTAATGACATCCTATATAACACATTGCTTCATCCATTTTGCGTGCAATCACAATATTAATGCACATAAAAAGAATATAGAGGGCAAATACCTGCGACTTCTTGGTCATCATAGGTGACCCTGCAGACGGTACCATAAGCCCCATGAACAAAAGCATATCGGATATCCAATTTGACCAAGTCAATCTCCCACTCTTCTTTAGGTCTCTCCGGCACTGATTTCCTTGACCAGACTTTGTTTAGGTGTTTTTCTAATTGAGCATCCAAACTTTTCAGATCAATCTTATCAGCTCTAAGTATCATATCGTTGCTGCTCTCACTTCCAATGCCCTTCATCTTTGAATTCTTAACTCCTGGTTCCAAATCCATCTTCTTGTCCAAACACCTCAACCTTCCGAACCTATGATGAATGCCCAATTGTGAAAACTAAATTAAAAAAAAGCTCGTAAAGAACCCAGAAAATACAACAGAAATAAAATTTAATCTTTACGTCCTAAATTGTTAAGGAAAATTGTTTGACTATCAGAAGTAAATCAAGTATACACCGCAAGATTTTAGTGGACCAAGCTTTACCTTAAGAGAAAGTACATACAATCTCATTGGCTCATGAGAAGGCAGCATTGTTTATGGGATAATAGCAAAGTATAAAAAAACTATGCACCGTTTTGCTCTGACAAGTTGAAGAAGATATACATTAATTGTTACAACTATTCCTTACAAGTTGTTCCTATTATTTTATTGTATAATATACCTATAAAAGACCAATCCATGTAACTTTTAGAGAGTATGAAGTTTCAAAGCATAGTTGAGTATAAGCATTTCCTCTTCCTCTCTCTCCATGAGTGTGAATGTTTGGTGAAATTTTTATGTTCATTTGATAGTATTGACGATAGCTACTACGAGCTGCCAACAAAACTATTCTATTTTATTCCGTCTAATGTCTATAAAACAGATAGTGCGATTCAAAGCCAGAATTTTTCTGTCAAAGGAAAAAAAAGAAAAAATAATAAACCAAAAAAAATTCAAAAACAAGAAAAGTAAAGCAATCAGAAACTAATTCATATTCAATGTCACCCGTATAACCCAGCAAGAGAAAAAAAAAAAATCTCACCATATATGTATATATAAATATTTCTTATTTGTCATGGTTGATTTTTTCTATGTGGCGAATCAAGCGCTCAATTGAGGAGTTCATCAAGGAGAAAACGACCTAGTAATCTCACCATGCAAGCTGCTTCTAGATTTCATGCAAGCCAAATACTTTATGAGATAAATGTTCTTCATGATCAATCAGAGTTCTAATATAATTCCCAAAGCAATACACAAATGGGAATGTCAAAGTTTCACCCAGTTGATGATGGCTTTTCTACTACAGGCATCAACAGTTCTTGTAGCGTCAGAGATATTCTATCATCCTAGACCCCCATTTCCTTCTACCAACCCTCACCAATATGCACATGCTTTTATTTTAGAGTCTTTTTGTTACATCTTGTGACATCGAAAAAATGTTTTGATTGTTGATGTTGCCCTTATTAGCCTTTTGTACATTTCTGTCATTATGTTTTATCTCCAAGAATCGGTCATGGGGTAATTAGTGGCTAGCTTGAGATCCCTCTTTTATTTAGACAATAAGATCAATGTTTGATTTTTTTTTATTTCTAATGAATCATCCATGTGTTTGGGTCGGTTAATTGTCCTCATAGATGGACTGATCATATTGTTGTTCCTACACCAAGGTGTAAGTCGTTTTTGTTTCATTTGTCAGTTCTAATTCATAAAACTTTTGATCCTTTGCATTAGGCTTATTTATCGATTTGGTCTGCATTAGGCTCATTTATCGATTCAGTCTCTCAAGTTTCATTTTTATTAGTTTAGTTCTTTACCTATCATAAGGTTATCACACTATGAATCTTTTTTTTTTTTGCCAGAATCACACTATCAATCTAGAATAACATGTTGTCAACATTTTCAAAAACTTGTAAACTGTTTCGGTCCATCCACTTGATAGATGATAACTGAGCAACTGAGTATTAACATTCTATAGAATTTGTCAACAAATGTCCCTAAGGAGAAGTAAGGTGATAACTTCATGAAATGTAAATGAAGAAATTAATAAAAAAAATAAAACTTGATGATGGATGAAATCGATAACGAGCCAAACAGGAGAAACCAAAAGCTTTATTATATCCCCAAAACTTATACTAGGCAACTGAATGACTTGCAAAAACTGGGCTGCATCTATTGGGCTGGTTTCCATTTTTTGACAGCCTAAGCCCAAAAATAAGTCCGTGATCTAATGAAGAAAATAATGACCAAGTTAATAACTTCAAGCACCAAGCTTTCTATATATAGTTTTCACAACTACTTTTTTCCGAATTCTGATCACCAATCAAGACCGTAATGAAGACCCTACATAAAATAATATCCATGGTCAAAAGAAAGAAATAGATAAACAGTCATAGATAGAATCACGAGCAACACAGTATAATAATTACACAAGGCTTTTCTATGTGTTGAGTCACAAGGGTACTCGTGGGCCATGGATGGTACAATGATGATATCACAGAAAGGCAAATGGCTTATAAACACTGCTTTGTGTGGTAGGCTTTCCGATGTGGGAGCCAAGTCATTATTTTGTATTGTTGTTCAAAATGTTGTTGTTGGCTGGCCTTTTTGGTTTTGGCCGTCGGTGTAACTTTTGGGATGAAAAGTCATGATAAGAATAATTCTTTATTATTTTCAGGTTGCACAGAGCGTCTCTCAGAATCTTTGATTGTGGGGAAAATATATAGGCCACAAAGAAACGAAAACACTATCTCAATTGAATGGGGACCATACTAATAATGATCACATTCTACACAACTTGGCCTTTCTCCAATATTATTTCAAAAAAAAACTGCTGTTGCTCTTCTCTTTGGTTGGTGTCCTCCTTGGCAAGCGTGGCTTATCAGACAGGTAGATAACCTCTCTCTCTCTCTCTCTCTCTCTCTCTATCTATCTCTCTCTCTCGGAGAGAGGAGAGAATGGAAGAAGAGAGGAGAGGCTGGAGGCAGATCACAATCAAGAGGGTGGGTGAGTTTGAAGCGTCTCACCTCTCTCTCTCTCTCTCTCTCTATATATATATATATATATTTTCTCCATTCCTTTCTGTCTTCAAAGCATCGCTTTTGTTGTGCTGTTCACATCACTCCCCATCCTTTCTCCTATTTAAGTAATGTAAAAAAACCCTCATGATATGCTAAAATATATTAGAAAAAAAGACAAAAAGGAACCCCAGTCACAAAGGCATTATTAGTATATGTATTAACTAGTTAGATTATTGATTATAATGGAAATTTACTTGATGATTGGTTATAATCATTAATGTCACTCACATAGACGTGTTGGGAGAATCTCATTGGGAGAGCCATATGATCTGAATTTGAACTAGTGCACAGTTCTTCTTTTTAGTGGTTGAAAAAAATAAACGAATCTGTTTGACTTCGTGGATACTTAAAGAAAATAAAGACGTTAGAAGTGAGATGAAGAAGTCCCAGCAATGTGATTTCATGATGACGGTAACCTCCCAACACTAAGTCTTTTTTTGAAAGCAAATAGTGACAACCCCAGTATATATAATAATTCCCATTCTCTGTAATTTTTTAGATACACACCTTCAATTTGTTTAATAGACAAAGGTACATGTTTCTTCTTGTGTCTTAAATAATTAATACTTAATTATATATATGAAGCATATAAATGTTAATTATTGGAGTGTATATATATATATATGTATATAGTATAGATGGTTCCTTGGATGAGAATTACCTATCATCAGTTCATATGTAGCCAAAGTGGGATCCGATCCATATCTCATCTCAACCTTTTCTAGACGTGGTGGGTCATCGGTTAATTCAACCGACTTGTCAGTTTGATAACTTTTTGAAATTTTTCTTACTTTAATTTCTTTTTTTTTTTTGGGGTGGGGAATGAATAACAAAAATTTATCCAGCATCATTTTCAAACGTAAGAGAAAGATTGAAATTAAACTAGGTTGAAAGTTAATGGGATTAAACTCTGCGATCTCCTGTATATGAAAGTGAGCATAATTAATGCTTACTAAATTATAAGACGATTAACGTTATTACCAACAAAAAGTGATTACAATATAACGAATGGTAGGATGAGCTCACAAAGTTTAGATTAATTATAGAACTTCATAAGAATTTTGGACATGAAATTCAAACGCCAGACAGCAGCCATGCACAAAAGATATATATTAGGCTTGTTTGACATTTTGTTTGAAAAAGCAAAATGTGTGTTCAGCAGTTTTTTCTCTAAAATAAGACAATCTCCTTTATATATTTACCTCTAAATAGTAAAAGTACTTCTTCACCACGTTCTAAAACAGGTTCGTTTAGTAGTTTAATGAGCTCTGGGTCTCAACTAGTTGCGAATCATGAATTTGAAGTTAAAGATGATAAAAGTCTTACATGTAAGAGTTTAACACAATGAGGGAAAATGAGTTTCAGGTCCCAAGTAAGGGACTTAACCATCAAATGGTCCCAAAGATTCAAAAAATTATTATAAGGTCCCAAGAGTAGCTGCTGAGGTTGTTAACGAAGGCTGATGACAACCTCAGCTGCTACTTTTGGGACCTTATAATAATTTTTTAAATCTTTAGGACTATTTGATAGTTAAATCCCTTACTTAAGACTTATAACTCATTTTCCCCATTTTTTAATCTTAAATTTAATATCGCAATCCATTTCATTCCCTGACATAGTTTTTATTCTGCAACGTTTTTATTAATTGTACACGTTTGCGGTAAGGTGTAGTTTTCTCGAAGGATAATTCCATTGGAGTATAATTAAATATGTTATTTTAGAGGAACCAATATTCATTCGTTACACATAATTAATTTTATTAATTTTTTAATATTAATAAATTAGTTTTTTTAACTATTATATTAAGAATTATATGTTGTACTCATTTTCTTCTTACACTAACTGAGAATATCCAATAATAAATTTTAAATTTTAGTGTAAAGAATGACAATGAAAATAATATCCCACACCTGTTAGTGAAAGTTTCTTAATTAAATTCATTTTTAAATGTTACTGTAATTTGCCCATACAAGAACATGTGCACAAGCCAATGGATTGATGAGATGGACGGAAAAAGGTCATATATATAAATAATGGATTCACATTTCAAAACTACTCTCACCCAACATGACTGTTGACTAAAGATGGATCCTCACGTGGTCGCTGGCCCCATATTTTGCTCATTCAAATATTAAAGTAATTTTCAATAAAACAAAATTCTTATCATATATTAACCTTGTAAATCGTAAATTACATTAAAAAGTAACTTCCACAGTTAATTCAAAGGATATGACAACGAACTTCTAGTAGTAGCATTAGTAGCTAGATCAACAATTAGGGCCAACTTCAAGAAAGTGAACGTTGGAATTAATTTTTTCAGTGAGAATTTGTTAGAAGAGTGATTTTACTGATTTTGAAATAAATATGTAAGAGGGGTTTTATCTTGACTTACGTGTAACGTGATATAAACGTGCAAACTAAACAAGCACAAACAAGATCAAAGGTAGTCTGCAGTATATCTTTATCCTTGATCATCTCCGATCCAAGTAATTAATGGAGGTGTGTTAACCTTAATGGTGAACCAAGCTCATTAATGAACGATCATTACTCTATCTTCAACACATATTACAAATAAATTTATTATATTATTTTTTTATACATAAATTTTAGATAAGGGGTTGGGCTCATCCACAAGTCAAGGGCAGGACGAAATCTCCCTTCCTCTTAAATCATACCAATGTTGGGCAGGGCGAATCGTCAATTACTCTCAGACGTTTATTTAAGCACCCAAGAGCTAGGATGCCTCCACAAGCGTCGTGACTGAAGCCACAACAAAGTGACCTTTCCCGGTATCTCTCCTTTTAGTGACAGTGTCCACTACTTTTACCAGCTGAACCCACGGACGATGGGTAAATGTATTATATTATGATACAATGGAACAAACTCTTTGGATTTGGGAGAATTAAAGGACGGTGACCCGAGTGAGGATGAAAAGTCCGTGTGTTGACACATTTGCCGAAACAACAAAAACAAATATTAAATGATTGTCTCTTTCCTTTTATGAGTTTTATCCTTATTGGTCCTTTTTATTCCACCCCTCGAGATATTTTTTCCCCAAGAAAAAAAAAAAGTAAGTGACATCTCCTCTATTTTTTATTCTTTTCTATTACAGGGGTGTGTGTGGAGGCACACTAGAGTCAGGGTATTTTTAAGTTTAGAGGACATTTATATGTGTATTTATAAATAGTTCATTAAAAGAGTTCTTGTATCAATAATAAAATATTAACTTTCTATTTTGCAAGTTGAGTCAATTATTTAGTAATTGGATCAACCTTTATCGACATATTTTCCCTTATTATATAGATTGAAATCGGATATTAAACATTACTCCTTCCCGATTGTTTTTACAAGTAGCATTGTGTTTGTTTAAAAAAGCTTATTTACTCTCTAAAAGTACATCCAACGGTGTTTTATGCAAAACGAGATAATTTTCTCCACATATTTACCTCGACTTGTGTAAAAATACTCCTCTACCACATTCCCAAACAGACATATTATCTCTCATTGGTACAGTCCAATATACAAAAAACATTTTTGCCCTATCTAAAAATTAAATACATTTTCTTTATTTTTACTTATCATCTCCGTTAATAAGGTTATATTTTTTAAAAAAAAATCACGTCTTACACGGTCATCTCTTTTCACTAATTTTAACCATTATTTCATTTTGTAAAATTTAATAATTGTTGCTTGTAAAAAAATGATGTGATATTGTTAAGCATCCTTTTGTATGAAATTTGTTGCGACGGATAAATATTTAATATTAGTTATGGATATTGTGCCTGTTTGGGTACACCATTTATGGTGATTTTTACATAAGTTAAGATAAAAACTCATTCCACTTATTTATTTTAAATTGCGTGAAATCAATTTTCAAATGATTTTTGAAACATGTACATTATCCTCCTCAAATTCAAATGTGACACTTTGATGCAATAAATAATTGAATATAGGTGTTAAAAAATAAATAATGGAGTGTAGGGTGTCGGCATGGTGACCGGCTATGACCGCCCATTGAGGCACCTCCACAAGAACAATTATTTTATAATTAGACATAAAATTTTATTATCAAGGAAGTCGGTTGGCAGGCCAAATAATCGATTAATTGAAGAAAAAATAATTTTATATTTCATATTTAATTACTCTTATTGTTTTTTTCACTTATCTGGATAGTAAAATTTAAAATTTATAATATCTTTCCCCAACAACTCAATTAACAAAAAAAAATTTGAAACCCAAAAAGAAGATTATCTCTTAAGTCAAAAGATGATGATAATATTATATATTATATACGAAGGAAAACTAAGTTCTCTATGTATAACATGAATTATTACTACTACTATTATAACGTTTATCAATCTAGGGCGAATATCAAAATAAATATTTAAAGTTATGAATAATTAAATAATCAAAATTTTAAATCATTGTTTAATAAAATATTATTTTACGCTTAATACCATCCCATATATGTATATGAGCGAACCGCAACAAAATCTAAAAACAGAACTGAGCATAATTAACTCCGACACCGTGATTATCACCATGCAATTTGCATGATCAAGTACGATAGGATCTCAGGAATGTAGATTTATATAAGAAAGAATCTTAAAGAAAAGGTTAATATGAATATAAATGTGAAAACAAATCCCAGAATCTGACCTTTTTGTTTAATGCATTACACACACACACACACATTCTTTTGGAAGCCAACTCAGGCTTGGACTCTTCTTTCGGCTGTATAGCATCTCCACTCACCTAATTATCCCAATAATTGTCATCATGTATTACAGACTCACTTCAATAATTAATATTAAATAGCAACAAAAAATTTAAAAAAATTATATGATCTTTATTTGACGCTCTCCCTTTTATTTGCTCTATGTCACTCAAGGAGGGGAAATACGAAGATACATGAAATCAATCTCAATCATTATTTTTTCAACTTTCAAGATCACAAAACTTCAATCATTGTCCTATAATTGACACTGAAATTAGTAAACTGATCATAAAAATAATTTCTAAAATTATTAAATTGTATATGAAATTATAAAGCCTATAAAACTATTCTATACATTGAGGATCCAAATATTTTTTTTAAAAAAAATTAAGATGAGTAATTTTTTTACATGAGATATGATTATACTTTGAAAACTTACAATTAATTTATCTCAGGAACAGTAGATGAAAAGTCTCATATTGCAAAATTTATGGTCAAAAACCACATGAGAAGTAAGACACCAGGTTATTGAATATGGGTAAGATTTATATTTCATTAACTCTAATTTTATTTATAAGTCATTTCTAATATCTTTCATACAAATTAAGAAATACTTCAAATTTCATTAATGGTATCTTTAAATTTAACAATTTTATCTTCTTTTAAAACGAAAAAGGGGTAAAATTGTAAAAATTTAATTACACCTATGAATAGGAATAAAAAATTATTTCCTCCTGCCCTATAAATATAACTATGTGTGGGAGTTTTAAAATTATAACAAGTATCATCATTATTTATAAATAAATGACGTGCATGTGGCTAAATTTAGACCTCTGAGATACAGTGAAAGAAAGTTAATTTATTTTTTTCTACAAACGGTAATTAAAAAAAGAAAGTTAATTTATAACAAGGTAAAAGTGAGAGACACGAGAAAGGGCAGAGTAGTAACTACGGCACTTCTCAATGTCTTCGCTTAAATCTCACACGTCCGTTTTGACGGTAAAGATGAAAGGCAGACTAAACCTGAAGAATATGACCGTTTACTGGAAAATCAAAATTTAATTAATCAAATTTAACCAAAGTAATCAGTGGGATTAAAGGCATCACCATAAATTCTCTTTCGTGGGCTGTTCCCAAACTTTGCTGCCGTCAAGAGGTTCCAAAAAGATGCACTCACACGCATCCACCTTTCACTGAGCACAGTGAAAACTCAATTATTATTTCCCAAGTCACCAAAATTTGAGAATATTATCAAAAGCAACAAAGTCCTGTACTTTTCTGCGTCGTCCTTCTCACAGTTGATGAGTCATGGACATGGAGTGTCAGACAGCCAGCATCTTTAGAATATAACGTGAAGTAGAACGCATCTCAAGGGGGAGGGGGGCGAGAGAACAGGGAAGAAAAGTGCCGGTTCTTCCGTCGTCGTTGAGATTGGATTGGAAAATGGGGTGAAATGAAAGATAAGCTGCTGCTAAAGGGAATCCCATTGTGAGATTTCTTGCCTTCTTTGTTTGTTAGTACTTGATGCAGTTTGGGATAAAGCTTGATACTGTTTTGCGATATTCTCGAATCTTGATATCCATTTATGAATTTTGAGGTAATGATGTCTGTTTCAGTGGTAGCTGCTAGCTGGGTTTCTGATCAGTGTCTCCCTTTTTTTTTTGGTGAGTTTTTTTTTTCAATCTTTAACTCTCAACAGATCAGACTGCAGAATTCTTCAATCTCTTTGTGATAATGCTTTCTGGTTCCTCTTGGTGTCTCTGTCGTGACCGTCCCGTTTCCTTGTACTCCTTGTTTTTTATTGACCCCTCCAAGGTCTGAATGCCATGGTTTCCTAGAGTCAGAGCCAGCGTCTCAGAACATAACGTATATAACCCATCACAAGTTTATAGGAGAGAGAAGGGACGCAGGTTCGTCTAAGAGATAGGGAGATGCTGGGATGAAATGGAAGGAAAGATCAAATCCCGTTGCTAAGATTTCATACTTTTTGGTGGAGTGCTTTAGCAAATTTGGAGCAAAGCACGATTCCTTTTTCGATTTTCTTCACACTTCTGACGGAATGATGTTGCTCTGAGCGGTAACTGGCGGTTGCTGATCAAATTTACCATCTAGCCTATTGGCAGGCTTTTGATCTCGCCAACAGATCAGTTATACCAAAATTCTTCAATCCCTTTTGAAGCTGCTGTTCCTTGAATTTTAGTTCCAATCGCCGCTTCCTCATTCTCCTCTTTCAAACTATAGATGCCATGATTGATCATTGGTTTTGTGTGATTTTTTCTCTCTCTCACCGTCAGGATCTACTGTTTAGATTTTAAGTCCAGAAATAGCGCGTGATAGAGGGTATTCTATTTAGCTTGTTGACAATTATCTTTTGATTGTCCCCTCAGACTTTGTTGTCTAGTAACTTAAAGATGTATTTTAGTTTCACATTTTCTATTTCCTCTTTCCTTCGCAGTTACTCCTGATATTGAATTTTAGAAGCTGCTGATACAAGGCTATGCACCTGGATTTTGGAGCCAATTCTACTTGCCCAGGTAACACAGCATTGGTGTTGGAGCAGTTTCCATCTTTCTTACAAGTTCTTCTTTAGGCAGTAGACTTGGATTTCTCATATATCAATATCTATCTTTTCTAATTCAATAATTTGATATCAGGTACAAAAAGAACAGAAAGGGGCTAAAAAGTCTCAAAGTAGAGCAAGACTGGTGGTTGAAATCCATAAAATAATAGTCTGGCTTGGACCCATTCCCAGGCCTTTGCCGTAACAAAACCAATTGCGCTCTTGTTATTAGCTGGAGCCATGGCAACTCTATTACATTCTGAGTCCAGGCGCTTATATTCTTGGTGGTGGGACAGCCACATTAGCCCAAAGAACTCAAAATGGCTTCAGGAGAACCTTACAGGTTTGACATTCTCTGCTATGTCTGGACTCTCTACCATTGTTACTCAAAGTCTTGTTTTCAGCAATTTTTGTGTCATAAAGGTGATGTTGGCCATTTCAGCAGAACCTATTATGCATGTCGGTTGAGAGTAATGATATGTTAATTGTTATAGATTTTATCCTTAAGAATTTTCAACTTGTCGAGAATGGAGAATGCGGGACGGCAGCAACATGGAAATATCATACCCCATGCTACTTGCATGTTTGCCGCGTTTTGTGAATCAGTGTATTATTGACCGATGCCAATACAAAGTCGTTAGGTTAGATAGAATGTCTACTGTTTTGAATGTTATTCCTGACAAAGTAAATTAATGCTCAAGTTAGAGTTTATATTAACTGATACACTATTTATGATTACTTTTATTGTAGTTTGATTGTAACTTTTTTTCTCTTTTTAATTAATTTTTTTTATAGAAGTGGAAATATGGACCTGTAACTCAAGATTTTGATTGTAACTTTTTTTTATCTTTTTAATTAATTTTTTTATAGAAGTGGAAATATGGACCTGTAACTCAAGATTTAGTCTGCTTCTAAAACTTGCTCATCAAAAATAAAATGAGAACAGAAAAATTGTTATCAGGATACACATGCAGGGGAAGGCTCACAACTATGTTCGGCTGTCTCCTAGTACTCACTGAAATATTTAGATAGAATTGAATCCATCTGTTTTTGAGAGGGCAGTTGACATTAATAGATTCTGTGTGATTCTGGAAAGAGATTCGACAAAGAGGAGGAAAAAAATGCGGTTGTTATAATTTGTTAAACATGTGGCCATTTTATGTGATTTAATAAGGAAAAAGAAGCACATCAAGTCGGTGCTTGAGTTGTTTTCTTCAAAACTTGTGGTTGAATTCATTTGATTTTTGCAGATATGGATGTCAAAGTAAAAGCAATGATCAAGCTGATTGAAGAGGATGCTGATTCATTTGCAAGGAGGGCAGAAATGTACTATAAGAAGCGCCCAGAACTTATGAAACTGGTTGAGGAGTTCTACCGAGCTTACCGAGCACTAGCAGAAAGGTATGATCATGCAACAGTGGAATTACGCAAGGCTCACAAAACCATGGCAGAAGCATTTCCCAACCAAGCTCAATACATGTTGACTGATGATTCACCATCTATTTCTTCTGGTCCTGAGGCTGAACCACACACGCCAGAAGTTCGACATCCAATTCGTGCATTCTCAGAGCCAGATAGCCTACAGAATGTTTCCCCTGGACTTTCCTCAATCCACAATAAATTAAAAAAGAATGGAGGGAATTCAGAGGAATTAGAGTGCGGCAGAAGACGTATGGGTTTGAATCTGCTGAATGAAATTTATGGGTCCTCTCAGTTATCAGCTGGTAAGCAGAAGGTTAAGAATCTGATCAATTCTGATTCTGAGCTTAGAAAGAGAGCAGAAGGTGAACTTCAAAACTTGAAGGAAGCCCTGGCCAGATTACAATCTGACAAGGATGATATCCTTCTACAGTATCAGAGGAGTCTGGAGAAGTTGTCTGAAATGGAAAGAGAACTTAATAATGCTAAAAGTGATGCCGGAGGCCTTGATGAACGAGCTAGCAAAGCTGAAATTGAAATCAAAATATTGAAGGAGGCTCTTGCAGAGCTGAAAGCTGTGAGGGATGCTGGTTTGGCTCAGTACAATCAGTGTTTGCAGAGGATAGGTAGCCTGGAAACGATGTTATCCATGACGCAGCAGGATGCAAGGGGTCTAGATGAGAGAGCTGCTAATTCAGAAACTGAAGCAAGAAATCTCAAGCAACAAATTGCCAGATTGGAGGCTGATAAGGATGCTGTTCTTCTTCAGTATGAACAATGCCTTGAAAAAATATCTGTTTTGGAAACTAATATATTTCATGCTGAGGAGAAATCCAGAATGCTAAATGAGCAAATCGAAAAGGCAGAATTGGAAATTAAAGCACTCAGGAAACAGCTTGCTGAACTGCACACTGAGAAGGAAGCTGTAGCTATCCTTTACGAGCAGTGCATGGAGACAGTAGCCAAAATGGAGAGTGAAATTTTGCAGGCCCAAGAAACTTCTGATCGATTGAGTAGAGGGGTTGAGATTGGGGCTGAGAAATTGAGGAACTCTGAAAAGCATAGTGATATGTTGGAGAGATCAAATCAATCTCTCCGTCTGGAGGCTGATGATCTAGTGCAGAAGATTGCTATAAAAGATAAAGAGCTCTCAGAGAAGCATAATGAGCTGGAGAGGCTTCAGACTCTGATACAGGAAGAACATTCTCGCTTCCTTCAAATGGAAGCCACTTTGCAGACCTTGCAGAAGTTGTACTCCAAATCACAAGAGGAGCAAAGATCTCTTTCTTTGGAGCTTAATCAGGGGCTTCTGCTACTGAAAGAGTTAGAACTTTCCAAAGAAGGTTTTAAGGAAGAAATGCAGCAGGTTGTTGCAGAAAACAGGACTCTTCATGAACTTAACATTTCTTCTTCCAAGTCATTAAAAAATCAGGAAATGGAAATATCTAAACTGAAGGAAATTAAAGAGAAACTTGAACAGGATTTTTCTGCAAAATATGAAGAAAGCAATGCTCTCCAGCATGAAATTCATGAAATAAAGAATGAAATCCAGGCCTTGAATAAGAGATATCAGTCTATGCTAGAACAACTGGAGACTCTTGGTCTGGATCCTGAATGTTTTGCAGCAACTGTGAAAGATTTACAAAATGAAAACTCAAAGCTGAAAGATGTCTGCAAAATGGAACGGCATGAGAAAGAAGCTCTTTATGAGAAGTCAAAGGACGTAGATAATCTTAAAAGCGAAAATGCCTATATGGAAAGTTCCCTGTCAAAACTGAATGATGAGTTGGATGGCTTAAAAGGTGAAGTGAAGAAGTTTAAGGAGACCTGCCACGTTCTCCAGGAAGAAAAATCGATCCTTATTGCTGAAAAATCAACCCTATTTTCACAGTTACAAATAATCACTGAAAGTATGTATAAGTTGTTGGAAAAGAATATCTTACTGGAGAAGTCCCTGTCTGATGCCAGCATTGAGCTTGAAGGTTTGAGGGCTAAATCAAATAGCTTGGAAGAATTCTGCAAGTTGCTGAATAAAGAGAAGTCCAATCTTCAAAATGAAAGAAGCATTCTGGTATCTCAGTTGGAAAGTGTAGAAGCAAGACTCAGTAATTTGGAGAACAGGTTTTCAACACTAGAAGGAAAATACACTGATGTAGAGAGGGACAAAGAAAGCACAATCAATCAGGTTGAAGAACTCCGTGCTTCCTTTTTGGTGGAAAAAGATGATTGTGTAAATCATAAACATTCAACTGAGGCTCGACTAATTAATTTGGAGAACCTTGTCCATCTATTACAAGAGGAACGTCGGTTGGGGGAAATAGAATTTGAAGAAGAACTTGATAAAGCTGTAAATGCTCAGCTTGAGATATTCATTTTGCAGAGGTTTGTGGAAGACTTGGAGCAGAAGAACTTGGCCTTATTAGTTGAATGTGAAAAACATGTTGAGGCATCAAAGTTTTCTGATAAAGTTGTCTCTGAGTTGGAATGTGAAAATCTTGAGCAGCAGATGGAAATAGAGTTCTTGTTAGATGAAATAAGAAAGTTGAGAATGGGGATTCATCAAGTATGCGGGGCTCTTCAAATTGATTATAATGATGGAAATGGCAAACTGATGAAGCAAGAGGAAAAGCATATACTTCATATTTTGGATAATATTGAGGGGTTGAAAGGTTCTATTGTGAAAAGCCAAGATGAGAAGCAGCAGATGCTAGTAGAGAATTCTGTCCTCTCAACTCTACTTTGTCAATTGCAATCTGAGGGAGCAGAACTGGAGTCCAAGAAAAAAACCCTGGAGAAGAAGTTCAACATCCTGAGAGAGCAGCATGAAATGTTGCAGAGGGATAAGCTTGATCTTCTGGAGATGAACAGTAATTTAAGGGATGAAGCGACCAAGGGAGAGGAAAAGGAGAATATGTTGAAGTCCAATTTGGAAAATCTGCATGTGGAGCTACTAGACTTGCAAGGAACAAATTTGGTTCTACAGGAGGAAAATGGCAAGGCACTTGAGGAAAATGGTTCTTTGGTTAAGAGTGTTTTGGATCTCAAAGATGCAATTTCCACTTCTGACAATGAGTGCAGTGAAATCCTCCATGAGGCACTGACTCTAAGCAACCTCAATGTGGTTTATCAGAGCTTTGCTGCTGAGAAGCTCTTAGAAAAAGAAGCACTTGATCAACATCTGAACATTCTTCATCATCTAAGCAGTGACCTCAAACAACAGGTAGAAGTGATGCATGAAAAGTTGGTGCTGAAAGGAGAAGATAATGAGTACCTGAATGACAATATTGAGAGGATGGACAAAGAACTGCAGGAAGCCAAAAACACGAATAATCATTTATGTCATCAAATTGAAAAGGCTGAGGAAATTCTCAAGAAGAAAGAAGCTGCGATAGTAGAAATGGAACAAAAGCTGAAGGCAGCAGAGACAGTGAATGCAGAGCTTCGCAGAAGTGTTGAAGAACTGAAGATGGAATGCCAAGAATCAAGACAGATCAAGGAAAATCTAGAGAGGCATGTTCTTGAAATATCAGAAGAATGCTTGAATCAGAGAAAAGAATCTGAGCACCTCAATGTAGAAAATAGAAATTTCCTGTCTGAGATTCGATTATTACAACAGCAAGTCGAGCAACAGAGAGCCAGTGAAGAATCTTTGAATTCAGAGCTGCTGGAGAAAATAAATGAATCTGAACTTCGGGAGGCTGAAGCTGCAACGTTCTATTTTGATCTTCAGATTTCATCAATCAGTGAAGCATTATTTGAAAATAAAGTCAATGAACTCACTGGAGTTTGTGCAGGACTTCAGGATGAAAGCACAGCAAAAAGCCTGGAGATTGAATACATGAGAGATAATATCGGTCTGCTGGAAAGTGAAATTCAAGGGTTGAAGGGCCAATTATCTGCATATACTCCAGTGATTACTTCTTTGAAAGATGATTTTGCATCTTTAGAATACACTGCTCTTCATCGGACAAAGGGAACTTTTATGAAAGGCAATGGAAGACAACAGGTAGTATTCTTTTTAACCTCATCATAGTGTCTACCTTCTACCTTTTTCTCCTCAAAAGCTTGAGCTTATGCAATTGAAAGATGTATGTTAAACTTGCCTTTGTTTTTCATGAATGCTTGTCCAGGATGAGGAGGTTGAAATTTGTCCTAAACAGCACAGTTGTCAAGGGTCAGAACGTAATGAAAAGACTTTGACACCATTACCAGATGGGGTTTCTGATTTGCTGAAAATACAGACAAGAATTAGAGAGGTTGAAAAGGTAATGGAAGCAGAATTTGAAAGACGTGTTGATAAGAGCCTGACTACCGTGTCCAATGTTGAAGCAGGAGCTCCAAAACAAATGACCAGAGACTCAAATCCAAAAGCTGTCCCATTTCCAGAAAATGACATCAGAAAAGTTGAGACGGAACTTAAGGATGACTCTGTAGATGATCTCAAGTCACGGAAACCAAGATATGAAAATAGTTCTTTGATGAAAGACATTCCGCTTGATCAAGTCTCAGATAGTCCGATCTCTAAGAATATCAAGAGGGGAAATGGTAGTAAGAGTCGAGGGACTGATGACCAGATGCTTGAGCTCTGGGAAGCCGCTGAGCAGCGCAGTGAAGGAAAGAGACAGGATGTTGCTCCAGTGGATGATGTAA
>JANTPZ010001520.1:0-20422 GCA_025593235.1 Vachellia pachyceras | reverse complement strand
ATGAAAAATGGGTTTATCACCGGCCTGGTGACATTGACCAGCCAACAACTTCATTTCCCGCTGTAAACAACTGACATGTCACATGGAGACCGTACTGTCCTCTGAAACTCTTCGCAAATCTACATTCTCCTCCGAAATTCTCTCTGTTTCTTGTTCGCACTCTGCCTTCTGCTTTTGAAGCCGATTGATTGGTGGGGATGAGCAGATTGGAGGAGGACATGGATTGCGTGTACAAGAATCCCAATGAACCCATTGAAGCTCGTGTCAGAGACCTTCTTTCCCGGATGACTCTCAAGGAGAAGATTGGTCAGATGACCCAAATCGAGCGTAGCGTCGCAACCCCTTCTGCCATTAGGGACTTTTCTATTGGTACTATTCTCTCATCTCTCTCTCTCCTTCAGTGACTTGAAGATTATGATCATATTTGCTTTCGTTTTTCTTTCAAGGGAGTGTCCTCAGTGGTGGAGGTAGCTCGCCTTTTGAAAATGCAGTGGCGTCGGACTGGGCTGATATGGTTGATGGATTTCAAAATGGAGCTCTTGAGTCCCGATTAGGCATTCCGCTCATATATGGCATCGACGCAGTTCATGGTAATAATAATATATACGGAACCACAATATATCCTCACAATGTTGGCCTCGGAGCTACTAGGTTCGTTCTTTTCCTTTCCTCTAACTTGGTTTCCTACTAATAGTCCACTTTTAGTTATATGCGTGTACTGATTTCGTTCTCTCTCTCTCTCTCTCTCTCTCTCTCTGTTTTTCCCCCTTTTATCATAAGTTCTTAAGTTGTTTGATATCGGCTAATTATACGCAAAGGAGTCGGCGAGCAGCATAATTTCTTACTTTACCAGAATTGATGCCGTCGTTTTTGAAGTTTTAGTAGTTCATTTCTTGCTGGTGTTGTGCTTGTAGAGATGCAGATTTAGCTCAAAGAATTGGGGCTGCAACAGCACTTGAAGTTAGAGCAAGTGGAATCAACTATGCTTTTGCTCCTTGTGTTGCAGTAAGGCATCATAATTAACCTGTATTATATTCTTACTGGATAACCATGCTAATAAACCAGTGTGTGTATGTTAGTTCGTCTTTATTTTGCATAGTCACTTTCAGTTGTCTATCAGTGACCAATGGCAGTTGAATCAACGTAGTTAACTAAGATATATATGCATCAATTCACGTCTTTTACTGAACCATCCCCCTTGGAATGCCCCTCTATTAAATGATAGATAAAGCCATGGCTCACTTGAATGAACCAATGGACAGGTCTGCAAAGATCCCAGGTGGGGAAGATGCTATGAGAGTTACAGTGAAGATACTGAGATAGTCAGAAAGATGAGCTCCATAGTTTCAGGTTTGCAGGGCCAGCCTCCACAAGGACATCAACATGGCCATCCATTTGTGGCTGGAAGGTAGAGAGGAACTATAATACAATTCCTAAAGAAACATGTTCTTTATGGAAATAGTGATGGTATAAATATTAGGTACCATCCCAAATACAATTTACTCCCTGTTAACTGTAAGGTGGCGTCATTTTTTCTGCCAATACTTGTTTGTATTTTAATTTTTTGTCTTTTCCTATGATTTTTCAAGTTTGAATGACGACCTAGAAAATTTCTTTGTAACTTCAATGACGAAACTTTATGATGTCTCCTAAGATTCCTTGCTAATATCTGTTTTTTTCGCAGTCCCCATTTAACTACATTTCGGAAAACACCAAACTAGGCGTTGTATAATGTTTCTTGCCAAAATTGTTATAATATATCTAATCAATATTTCAGGAACAAGGTTATTGCCTGTGCCAAGCACTTTGTTGGAGATGGAGGTACTGAGAAAGGCAAAAATGAAGGAAATACAATACTATCATATGAAGAGTTAGAAAGAATCCACATGGCTCCCTATTTGGACTGCATTTCACAAGGGGTTTCAACCATTATGGTTTCTTATTCTAGTTGGAATGGACGAAGTCTCCATTCTGATCCTTTCCTTGTTACTGAGATTTTGAAAGAAAAGCTAGGTTTTAAGGTAAGTCAACCATGGTTGGAATGAGTGCTGAAATTATTTCCATCTTTGCTGTTCTGTCTCTTATCTAAAGAGGATAAGTCTCCTTTCCGTTTAATTATCAAAAAGATGCGCTGCCATAACTGCAGTTCTTTTGCTTCTTCATCCGTTTATCTGCATTTGAATTTTAATCATCTCGTCCAATTAATACAATTGGCTTTTCTATAGGGTTTTATAATTTCTGATTGGGAGGGACTTGAACGGCTTTGGTCAGATTTTCGGAACAATGTCCCTTGTGGGTCAGATTACCGAAACTGCATCTTGTCAGCTGTTAATGCTGGAATTGACATGGTATAGATCTTCAATTCTGGAAACCTTTATCTCATTTTTCTTTCATGTATTCAAAATTTTTTGCAGGTGATGGTGCCTTTTAGATTTCAACTTTTTATTGAAGAGTTGACCTCCTTAGTAGAATCGGGAGAAGTACCACTGGCCAGAATTGATGATGCTGTTGAGAGAATATTGAGAGTGAAATTTGCTTCCGGTATTTTTGAATCCCCTTTGTCTGACAGATCTTTGATGGATATTGTCGGTTGCAAGGTAAGGATAAATAATTTGACATCTTTTCAAAGCCCTTCACAAGTTTAGTCTGATTGATCATTCAAGATTTTGCCATATACCCAAATCTGATCAAAGCTGTATTTGTCTCTCTTAATCTTTCTTCTTTACCGATAATTCAAAGAATGTATGGTATGCATACAATTTCACTTGCACAACTCACTGCATTTTCAAAATTTGAAATAAGGCGTTAAGAAGCCATCTGTATTGATTTCCTTCAGAATTTACTTATCATCCACTATTTATGCAGCAACATAGAGATATTGCACGTGAAGCAGTTCGGAAGTCCTTGGTTCTATTGAAAAATGGAAATGATCTAAACAAACCTTTTCTTCCTTTAAATAGAGCAGCAAAGAGGATTCTTGTAGCTGGAACCCATGCAGATGATCTAGCGTATCAATGTGGAGGCTGGACTATAGCTTGGTCTGGATTGAGTGGGCGGATTACAATTGGTATGCCTTTGTTTTCATTTCATTCATAAATCAATGTGTGTTTCATTCTCATAAATCACAGATGGATTGTTTTTGCTTCTGAACTTGGTGTATTTTTCGTGACGAGTTATTAATTTTAATTAGCTCATGATCATTCAAGTCCATTATGATGCGTCATGCTTACCCATATAAGAGAAGGAAATGATAAAAACAATGCAAAATGTTTAATTTAATGTAAGTTTGTTCCCTCAACTAAACCTTTATGCGTCCGCGATCATCACACACAAATTTATACTCTTGCAATCTTGAATTTAAAAATTACGAACTCTCTTCCTGATACAATTTTGAATGGAGAAATTGTAACACTTTCTCCGTATACAGTTGAGTAGAAAAGTTGAAAAACCCCTTCCACAAATCACATTCATCTAAACCTTGATTTCACCTATGTGTAATCTTATGCTTGTTTTTTATGCCTAAATCACTTGATCACGACTAATTAACACCTCAGTTGCATCCTTTTTGTAATGTCATGAGTAAGCTGATTGGATAGAAAATACTGGACTATATTTTGTAGAAAACTCAGATTCTCCTCTTTAACTCTTAATCTATGTTACATTTATCCATAGTCCTAAACATGCCTACTTCATCAGATAATCAAACTGTATTCTCACGTGTCTGTTACATTTAACCTTTGCACACTATTTAGGGACAACACTCTTGGATGCCATAAAGGAAGCTGTAGGAGATGAAACAGAAATTATTTATGAGCAGAATCCATCAACAGAAACCCTAGAACGCGGTGACATATCTTTTGCCATTGTAGCCGTTGGTGAAGCTCCTTATGTTGAGTCACAAGGTGACAATTCTGAGCTTGTAATCCCCTTAAACGGGCCTGACATCATTAGTTCGGTTGCAGACAAATTCCCAACACTTGTTGTTCTGATATCTGGAAGACCCTTACTGTTAGAGCCATGGCTGTTAGAGAAGGTTGATGCTTTTGTTGCTGCTTTCGTTGCCTGGTACTGAAGCGCAGGGAATCACAGATGTTATCTTTGGGAACTATGACTTCGAGGGTCAGCTTCCTATGACTTGGTTTAGAAGAGTTGAGGATCTTGATCAATCAGTTAATGGGGTTAAACTGCATGATCCGTTATTTCCTATTGGGTTTGGGTTGACATATACCAAGGACTTGAATCAAACTTTGGCTGGTTAAGATCTTGTACATATATGTATTCATGTATTCAAAAAGTGGGTGATACAAAGAAATGAGGCTAATGGGTCTGGTTCCCTTCTATAGGCTCATTCTTGTTTGATGTTTCTTTCCATCTCTTTTTAGTTGGCATTATATGCATCAACTGTTGGCCATGGAAAATTTGAATTAGATTTTCATCCTTGGAAAATGATTCTTGTATTGCCCTTGACTCTGTCCATCATGCATTCATATTGTTGTAACATTCAAATGTTTGATTTATTTCAATATCATAAAATACTTGAAGTTGAAAAATTGTAGTATCATTGTCTTATTATTAAAAGGATGAGACTTGAATTTAATTATGCTTTAGTAGTACTTTAGTGATGCAAAATAACGTTAAGGGAGCTGATTGATAGGGAAATAATATTTTCTTGAGGAGCAAAATGAAATCTCAGGTCCCAGCCAATATGTTAGAGGTTGCAAGACAGTTTTATTTTGGTTGTTTCCCTTTAAAACAATCAATATAAATACAAAGGCGTACAACCATGTTAATATCAAATTCAAGTTCGGCACCCCTACAAAAAAAAGGTGAAGAAACATGATATTGGTTTATATCATTAATCTTAGAATTCTTTCTAGACAAATGATTAATGTTACCTTCTTTTTTCTTTTAGTTAATAAGGGATAGTATCTTTTTAAAATGTATCTATTTAAGGGTTTACCAAATGAATAAGTTGGATGCATCAATAGCAAATCAACTTTTTAAACTTTTAACGTGCTCCATTATCTCTTTGAATTTTATTAGATCATACTTCATACACCAAGAAGTACTTTTTTTTAATAATTTTTCCTTTCTTTTTTTCTTATAAATAGTCGCTTTTATTTAAGAATATAAAATGAAATACAAGTACTGACCCATTACATGCTGACAGTGATATTCGTGAGGCCCAAAATTAAATAAGTCAACTATAAAATAATTAATGATTCTTTGTCATTTTGCCTATGTAATTAATGTTTAAATATGTTAAAACCTCATTTAATATAAGTAAATTTATAAATTTTCATCAATTTAAGATAGGTTTTTGTTGTTGTTGTTAAGATAACTAGTACCCCTCATATACTTTTATAAAAAAAAATTTAAATAACGTAAAACGAAACAACGATTAAAATTGATTGAAGTTTTAATGAATACGTAAGAAATATAATTTCTCTCTTGAATATACCCTTTTATTTGTCATGATGATAAGTATAAGAGAGAATGAATAGAAAAAGAGATGAAAGAGCATAAGTGGGAAAAAAATGAGAGGGACATATAATTGGGAGTAAAATGAAAAAAAAGAGTGTATTTAATGTTTAGACTAACCCAAATTATTAGCTTATGATTAAGACCAACCCTATAAAAGAAAAATATTGTTTATAAATATGATTGGAAAGAGTATTAGCTGAATTAGTTAAATTGATATACACTATGAAGCAAGAGGAAATACAAGAACAAAACCAAACAAAAACAATATACCTATATGAGCAAGCCTAGAAGGGTCATAGACGCATGGAACCCGTTTCTGTGCTTACAAGGAATGGCTAATTAAATATCAACAGTCTACATTTACTTCCCCAAATTTAGATTTAACTTTTTAGAAATCTATATTCTTCTAAAAAAAATTAGTTTAGTGTATACATAACCTAAAATATAAAAAAAAATCTTAACTATTATTTTTTTAAAAAAATATTTTTATTTAAAAAACCACCATTTAAAAAAATCAAATCTGAATCGTTTAAATCTGTATAGTTCATATTAGTTCTCCCCCGCTAAGAACTTGTCATTGTTGCATTAATGCTCAGCAGAGTCAGGTGAAGTGTTTATCAAAGTGATAAATTCATCCAACTTATTAAATGCGGCCTATCCAAAATGAGATAAGAAAATGGTTCAAACATGATTTTTTTAACTAGTAATCTTTAATAAAAAATTATTATTTAAAAATATGCATATTAAAAAATTAAATTTATTTTGATTTTATATTCAATAAAATAATTTTTTATAAAAAAAAAATATATGTGAAGGTGTGCGAGATTGAGACAGTGGCAACCAGAGATAGTGATGCGAAAACAATGAATGCTCAATGTGAAGACTAGGGAAGCGCAAGCAACAAGCGCCAATAAGAGGGACAAACAAAGCTCTCTAACACGAAAATAAACGGCAGAAGACCATGATGAAAGAGAATTTTGGAATGAATACTTCTTTCTTCATTAATTAATTTTCATTACACTTGTCATCAATATATATACAAGGCTATACATTGTGCGTACACATATCAAGTTTCAAGTAACAAGATCCATCAGTTGCCAACTAACTAAGTAACTAACTATAACTTATTGAGTAACGAAATACTATTGCTAACTACTAGTTGGAATAGCTAAAACAGACTCTAATACCCCCTGCAAGCTGGTGAATATATATTAATCGTGCCAAACTTAGACAATGAGGAATGAAACAGTTGAAGATTGAGGGGCTTGGTCAATATATCAGCAAGTTGACTAGAGCTGTGAATTGGCAGAAGATGAATGACGCCATCTTGGATCTTGTCACAAACCAAATGGCAGTCCAACTCAATATGTTTGGTTCTCTCATGAAATCTGGGATTGGAAGCAATATGTAAGGCAAACTGGTTGTCATAGTAAACCATGACTGGAGAAGCATGTGGAATCCTAAGATCAATGAGAAGGTACAGGAGCCATTGCAATTCACATGTAGCAGAACCTAGGGCTTGATAATTCCGCTTCACAGGAGGAACATGACATAGTGGCTTGTTTCTTCGAACGCCAAGAAATTAAAGCATTGCCAAAGAAGATGCAGAAACCAGTGAGGGATCAGCAAGTATCTGGGCAACCAGCCCAGTCTGAATCACTGAAGGCCTTAAGTTTGAAGTTAGAAGTAGAGGGAAAGTAGAGACCCTTACCAGGACATTGCTTGATGTAGCGAAGCACCTAAAGAGCTACTTGGTAGTGAACTGAGGTGGGTGCCTGTGTGAACTGGCATAACTGTTGAATGACATAAGAGAGGTCTGGTCGAGTGGTGGTGAGGTAAAGAAGGTGATCAACAAGTCTCCTGTAACAAGGGACATCTAGGAAAGGAGTACCATGATCCTCAGATAAGAGTGTGGAGCGATCCATGGGGGTGTTGGCTAGCTTGCAAGCTAGATAACCAACATCTGCAAGGATGTCAAGGGCAAACTTCCTTTGATTAAGGGCAATACCAAAGGAGGAACGTGCAACCTCAAGACTAAGGAAATATTTGAGTGGACCAAGATCTTTGATCTTGAAAGAATCATCAAGGAACTTTTGATGCAACAGATTTTAGAAAAGTCATTGCCAGCTAAGAGGATGTCATCAACATAAACTAAGAGGGCTGTAAAAGAATTGCCATGATGGTGAACAAAATAATGAATAATCTGATTTTGATTAAGTGTAACCTGAAGAAGTGCCGGCAACAGATAATTTGGCAAACCATTGACGAGAGGCTTACTTCAAACCATAGAGAGATTTTTGAAGCCTTCATACTTTATAAGGATCAGGAGAGGAAAAACAGGGGAGGGTGCATATAAACTTCTTCATTGATATCCCCATGTAAAATGCATTATTTACATCCAGCAGCTCAATGTACTAGTTATATGCTGAGGCAATGGCAAGCAAAAGACGCACAATTGTCATTTTGGCAATTGGAGAAAAGGTGTCAAAATAATCAATACCTTCTGTTTGAGTGTAACTTTAGCTACTAAACAAGCTTTGTATTGTTCTAGACTTACATCAGCATGAAACTTCATTCTAAATACCCATTTGCAGCCAATAGCACGTTTGTCCTATGGTAGATGAATCAATATCCAAGTATTGTTTTGCTCTAGAGCTATAATTTCAGCCTTCATAGCTTGCTACCACTCAGAGAATTGGATGGCTTCTCAGTAGGATTTAAGCTCAATGGGAACAGAAATGGAAAGGATGTAGTGCTTGTAAGAGGGAGATAAGTGATCATAAGAAAGGAAAGAAGAGAGAGGATACTTATAACTGGGAGACATGGAAACAGTTGGAGCTTAGGTGATCAAGGAGCAATGATAGTCATGTAAGTATTGAGGCTGCATATGTTCTCTGGTTGAGTGTCTAGGTGGCTGAGGTGATGGAGATGAAGGGTTAACAATGGATGGCACTGAGGGGAAAGGTGGTAAAGATGGAATTGGAGGAGCAGATAAATGGGGAATTGGATCGGTATCTGCTAGAGGGGAAAAGGATTGAGGCATAAGAAATGGAAAATCATGAGTTGATGGTGAAGATGATGTGGATGCAAATGGAAAGATAGATTCATAAAAAATGACGTGTCTGGAAGTGAAAATTTGGTTGTTGTACAAGTCAAGGAGTGTATAACCTTTGGTGCCAGTCTTAAATCCTAGGAAAACACATTTTCTAGCTTTAACATCAAATTTTGATCGATAGTGTGTTGAGGTACAAGCATAACAAAGAGATCCAAACACTTTTAAGACAATGTAATCAAGTGATTTGCTGGTAATAAGTAGCTGAAAGGGAGATTTATTTTGTAAAACTAGAGTAAGTAGGCGATTGATTAGATGAACAACATGTTGAATGGCATAAGTCCAATGAGGTAAAGGCATATTAGATTTGAAAATAAAAGCACGAGTAGTATTCTAAAATGTCTTGGTGTTTTCTTTCAACTATGCTATTCTGTTCAGATGTTTCAACACATGAGGTTTGGTGTAGGATTCCTTTGGAAGAGTAAAAGGAAGTCATAGGAATTCAAGACCATTATCAGTGCGGATGTTTTTGACAGTGGTATTATATTGATTTTCAAGAAATAGGATAAGATTTTGAAAAGATAAACGGGCATCAGACTTGCATTTTAGAAAACAGACCCAAGTGTGCCGGGAAAAGTCATCAACAACAGTGAGAAAATACACTTCTGAAAATTGCAAAAGGGCCCTATATATTGAATTGCAAAAGGGCCCTACTGATTAAATTGCAAAAGGGCCCTATATATCGGCATGAAGCAGTTCAAGACAATGAGAAGTGGAAGATACACTTCTGAAAAAGGTAATTTGCATTGCTTTGCAAAGTGACAAGTATCACAACCATAAATATTGAATTTACATGATATGAAAGGAAACTGATTATGAAATGTGTCTAGAATGATAGAAGAAAGATGACTAAGACGAAAGTGCCAGATAGGAAATTGTGGTTGGGTGGAGGCAGAGTTGACACATGCAGAATTGTGATTGTGACTTGAAAATTTGTATAAGCCTTGAGACACCTCAGCAGTGCCAATCGTTTTCCATGTCTTCAGGTCCTGTATGGGACACTAAGAGGAATAGAAAATGAGACAACATTCAATTTGAAGAGTCATTTGAGTGATAGAGATAATATTGAAACAGAATTCATGAATGTACAACACATTAGAAAGGCAAATTTCAGGAGTAAGAGCAACCATACTAGACACAGTGGTGATGACAATGGATTTGTTGGGGGAGGTTAACTCTAATGGGAGATATGGAGGAACAAGATTTAATCAAAGAGAGGGAGTAACAAATGTGGGCAGTGGCTCCACTATCAATGATCCATGAAGAAGATGAATTAAAAGAAAGAATGATGAAAATACCTTGTTTATCTGTGTCTGGCATGAGAGAAAGTGATGACATATGATTAACATGATGTGTATGAGATGTTGTAGAATTTAGGAGAGAGTTAGGAGTGACAGCAGCAGATTCTAGTAGAGCTAAGAGATTGTGATATTGATCTTGAGTAATAAAGCAAGGTGATGTGGGAGCAAGAGGTTTCGGAAGCAAAGGTGTAGTCGATGGTTCAGCAGCAACTAGATTGTTTATGGAAGCTCCACTGTTCTTAAATTTGAATCCAGGTAGGTACCCATGCTTCTTATAGCAAGTTTCAACAGTATGACATGGTTTTCGACAATAGGTGCAAACTTTATTTTTGTTAGAGGGATTCATGGAAGCATGAGACTGTGGAGATGAATTGTAAGCCCACTTGGAGTGTGGTGTAGAAGATGTGTGAGTAAGGCAGATATTATTGTCTATTGGACCATTGACTTCACGTTCCTGTTGTATGATAAGAGCAAAAACTTTGTTGATAGGAGGAAGGGGTTCCATTAACATGATTTGGGATCTAACAGTAGCAAATTTTTCATTGAGCCCTTTGAGGAACCGGATCACATAATCTTGGTGTATATATTCCTTAACACAACATGAGCAATCATGAACATGACGAAAATTAAGGAGTTCATCCCAGAAAATGTTCATTTTTGTGAAGTAATCAGAAACAGAAAGATCATCTTGTCTGAACTGGTAGAGCTCTTCTTGAAGTTCTGCAACATGGAAGACATCTCTATGGCTGAAACGCTACTTGAAATCACTCATGTCTGCTGCTTTGTTGATTCAAATGACGCTTTGTGCTATGTAAGAAGATAGGGAGCGTTAATCCAGGTAATCACCATGGTGTTACAATGCTGCCATACAAGAAACACTATTTTTGTCTGGAATGTGTAGGGTTCCATCAATGAACTGAACTTGTTTTTGCTCATCAGTGTCATAGTCATAGCCCTAGCCCAATGATGATAGTTGGAACAGTGAGCGGAGGTGAAACGAGGACTAAAGACGGGTTTTCATTTGGGTGAAGGTAAAAACAGCTTGTTGAATCTTGAGTTTTGTCCACGGATGAAGAAACAGCTTCTGAAGATGCCATGAGAGAGATTAAGTGCAACACAGGAAAAACATGATGAAATGTTGAGAAGGAGAAAGGAACAAAGTCGCAATTGGAAGATTGACAGTGAGGTAATGGAAATGAGCCAGAAGGTGCACAGAGGCAGAAAGTACACATAGGAGGGATCATATAGCTCTGATACCATAATACGAAAATAAACGGCAAAAGATCACGATGAAAGAGAATTTTGGAATGAATACTTCTTATTTCATTAATTAGTTTTCAGTACACTTGTCATCAATATATATACAAGGCTATACATTGTGCGTACACGGATCAAGTTGCAATATAACAGGATCCGTCGGTTGCCAACTAAATAACTAACTGTAACTCATCAAGTAATGAAATACTGTTGCTAACTATCAGTTGGAACAGTTGAAACAGACTCTAATACTCTCTTTTCAAACAGTACCGTTTTGGCTTTGTTTATGGTTTAACGTAAGACTAAACCATAAACAAGGCTATACATTGGCTTGGTTTAGGGTTTTGGGTAAAACTTCGATTAGATGGTGAAGCCAAACAAAGTCTAAATGCGCTGACCCACTAACAACTTCATTTCCCGCTATAATGATATAATAGACATGGTGGCCACTCTCCTTTGAAACGTTTCGCAAATTTACGATCTCATCCACAGTACTCTCTGTTTCTTGTTCGCACCCTGCTTTCTTCTTCTGCTTTTGAAGCCGATTGGTGGGGATGAGCAGATTGGAGGGGGACATGGATTGCGTGTACAAAAATCCCAAGGAACCCATTGAAGCTCGTGTCAAGGACCTTCTTTCCCGAATGACTCTCAAGGAGAAGATTGGTCAGATGACCCAAATCGAGCGTAGCGTAGCAAACCCTTCCGTCGTCAGAGACTTCTCTGTTGGTACTATTTTCACTCATCTTTTTTCTTTCCTTCAGGGATTTGAAGATTATGATCGTGATATTTGCTTTCTTTAGGGAGTATTTTCAGTGCTGGAGGTAGTGCTCCTTTTGAAAATGCAAAGGCGTCGGACTGGGCTAATATGGTTGATGGATTTCAAAAGTCAGCTCTTGACTCCCGATTAGGCATACCTCTCGTATATGGGATCGATGCAGTTCATGGTAATAATAATATATACGGTTCCACTATTTACCCTCACAATATTGGCCTCGGAGCTACTAGGTTGGTGCTCTCCCTTAAACTTGATTAGAATAATGATACTCAATTTATTGTTATTTGTAAGTTCTAAAGTTGTTTGAGGTTTGTTAATTACACAAAAGGGGGTGGGCGGCGAGCATAATTGCTTACTTTACCATAATTGATGTCATAAACAGCTTGCCTATTATTGCAGCATTAGAATTGATGAAGAAATTCCGTTCTTCTTGAGAATTCAGTGAATGGGTTTTTATTCCTTACCGGTGGCTGCTTGTAGAGATGCAGATTTAGCTCACAGAATTGGGGCTGCGACAGCACTTGAAGTTAGAGCTAGTGGAATTCACTATACTTTTGCTCCTTGTGTTGCGGTAAGACATCGTAAATAACTCGTATCTTTTTCTCTGTATAAATAATTGATAAAATTGCGTCTCACTTGAATAAACTAATGGACAGGTCTGCAGAGATCCCAGGTGGGGGAGATGCTATGAGAGCTACAGCGAAGATACAGATATTGTCAAAAAGATGTGCTCCATAGTTTCAGGTTTGCAGGGACAGCCTCCACAAGGGCATCAACATGGTTATCCTTTTGTGGCCGGAAGGTAGAGAGAAACTTTTGTCAAAAATATGTGCTCCATAATTCCTAGGGAAATGTGTTTTCTGTAGAAACCCTGATATATAAATATCTGTACCACCCAATTGCAATTCATACTAACGTTTGATGAGAACATGACTTTATTTATTTTCCTGCCTTTTGTTCTTCTTTGTTTTTCTCTTTGTAGTGTTTCCATATGATTTCTGGTAAGCTCACAGACCTGGACAAATGGAAACAGAAATGAAGTAAACAAATAATCTCTTTTCTCTCTCTCAAAGTAAGAATCTCACAAATGATAGATTGTAGAAGCCAAGGAGAATCTCCAATACTTAGAAACAAGGTTTATTCATTCATGTCCCAACTTGAATACAGCTAGGATATTTATAGAGGAAGTGAAACAACTGACTTTAATTGATTCCCTCCATATTGGGAACGAACGCATAACTGCCCTAGTGGACTGGACGCATAACAACCCTAGTGAACTTGTGCATAACTGACTCAACAAACTAACCAATTACATAACTAATTAACGATTGAATAAAGACTTAGTCAAGCAACCGTTTCCCTCCTTTTGCACCTCTGGTATGTCAGGATCCTATCAATTTCTCTTAATTGGCTGCTTGATCATGTACATCCAGACATGTCAGTTTTTACTGAATTTGTTTTGATTCATGTTATTAATATTACATAACTAATATTTCAGGAACAAGGTTATTGCCTGTGCCAAGCACTTTATTGGAGATGGAGGTACTGAGAGAGGCAAAAATGAAGGAAATACAGTACTATCATATGAAGAGTTAGAAAGAATTCACATGGCTCCTTATTTGGACTGCATTTCGCAGGGGGTTTCAACCATTATGGTTTCTTATTCTAGTTGGAATGGACATAGGCTCCATTCTCATCATTACCTTATTACTGACATTTTGAAAGAAAAGCTAGGTTTTAAGGTAAGACAACCATGATAGGAATAAGTGCTGAAGTTCTTCTTCTCTGTTCTGTCTCTTGTCCAAAGTGGATAAGGCTCCTTCCAGTTTCATTATTACCAAAAATACACTACCAATAACTGCAGTTATTTTGCTTTTTCATCTGTTTCACTGTATTTGACTTGATCATCTTGTTCATTTTATACCATTGGCTCTTCTATAGGGTTTTGTAATTTCTGACTCAATGGGACTTGAAAGGCTTTGGCCAGATTTCCCAAACAGAATCCCCCGCAGATCTGGCTACCGAAAATGCATCTTGTCAGCTATTAATGCTGGAATTGACATGGTATAGATCTTCAACTCTGGAAACCTTAATCATGGTTTGCTGTTCTCTCCTTTTCCTTCATCCATTCCAGAAAATTTTCAGGTGATGGTGCCTCTCAGGTTTCAACTGTTTATTGAAGAGTTGACCTCTCTAGTAGAATCAGGGGAAGTACCAATAGCCAGAATTGATGATGCTGTTGAACGAATATTGAGAGTTAAATTTGCTGCCGGTCTTTTTGAATCCCCTTTGTCCGACAGATGTTTGCTAGATGTAGTTGGTTGCAAGGTAAGAATAATTCAGCGTATTTTTAAATTCCATTCACAAATTTAAGCAGTTAATCTGATTTTGTTTTTATAATCATACTTCTTTACCCATAATTGCAAGTTTGTATGTTATGTACTTATTTCGTTCGATCTTCATTAACATCCTTCAAAATCTGTTTACCATCCACTATTACTGCAGCAACATAGGGATCTTGCACGTGAAGCAGTTCGGAAGTCCTTAGTTCTGTTGAAGAATGGAAAGCATGAGGGCAAGTCCTTTCTTCCATTAAATAGAAAAGCCAAGAGGATTCTTGTGGCTGGAAGCCATGCAGATGATCTCGGCTATCAATGTGGAGGCTGGACCAAAGATTGGAAAGGACTCAGCGGGAAGATTACAATTGGTATGCCTTTGCTTTCCTTGCTTCTCCAAAGTTCTCTCGCAGATATATTGTTTTTGCTTCTGATCTTAGTTTATTTTCCATTAACGGTTATTAACATTATGCAATCCATGCAGCCAACTCCACTTAGTGAAATAAGAAATCTTGTTGTTGGTTATTGATTTTGATGGTCTCATTATTACTGAAAATCATCACTATTGGGAGCTCAATGGTTGAAGTATACATAAGAGAAGAAAATGAGGAAAACAACACAAATATTTATGAATAGACAATAGATCACCTCCATCCTCAAACCATCATTCTCCTCTTAACCTATCAATCTATGTGGGTATAAGAGATGTATTATTCAAATAAATCTGCCCTTAATCGAAATTCCTAAACATCTCTACTTCATTTGAAATCAAAATCTATTAACAGATATCTAGATATTTCTTTCCAATTTATAACTTGGATGAAAAGATATCATAAATCGTGTTCCACAAATAAAATTGGATGGAAAACAGTAAAAGCTCTCTGTAAACCACTGTTACCCAAGATCTCAATCCAACATATATAATCCTATGCTTGTTAGGATTCTGCACTAGATCATAACTTTCCATTACTTTAGTGACACTTTTTAGTCTCATAACTGGGCGAGATGGCTAGAAAAAGCAAAGAAGGAGCATAATTCTAGAATAGCGCTCGCAATTCCTCTTAAGCTCTCAATCCACGTGGGACTAGAAGAAATAATTCAAATCTTCACTTTATCCATTGCCCCAAACATCTATAAAACTCAAAACTCTATTTAATTTATCAGTCTCTCTTATCCGATCTATAAATTGGAAAAAATCTGTCCAACAATCACCTCCATTCCTTCCAAACTCCATATTTTTTGCGCATATTTATGAAGAGATGGATGGCTTGTATTTTATGTATGATTAATGCTAATGATAATTTTCCTTCTTTAGAGAACTCTTACTTTCTTGTGCCACATGGTTGATGTATTTTCCCTTTGCACACTATTTTAGGGACAACGCTCTTGGATGCCATTAAGAAAGCTGTAGGGGATGAAACAGAAATTATTTATGAGCAAAGTCCATCAAAAGAAACCCTAGAACGCAATGACATATCTGTTGCCATTGTAGCTGTTGGTGAAGCTCCCTACGCTGAGTCACAAGGTGACAATTATGAACTTGTGATCCCTTTTAACGGGCCTAGCATTATAAGTTCAATTGCAGACAAAATCCCAACACTGGTTATTCTGATATCTGGAAGACCCTTAGTGTTTAGAGCCATGGCTGTTAGAGAATATTGATGCTCTTCTTGCTGCTTGGTTGCCTGGCACTGAAGCTCAAGGAATCACAGACGTTATCTTTGGTGACTATGACTTCAAGGGTCAGCTTCCTATGACTTGGTTTAAAAAAGTCGAAGATCTTGATCAACCAACTGATGGGGTTAAATCACACGATCCCTTATTTCCTCTTGGGTTTGGGTTGACATATAATGAAGGCTGAAATTATAATTTGAAAGAGAATGAGTCAATCCCATTACCTTCAATAATTGACTGTCAAACTTACTAATATTATTGTAAATGTCAGAAGTTTGATTTTATTTTAAACATTATGAACTATATTTGAAGTTGAAAAACTGTTTATCATCATTAGTGTACTAAAAGAATGAGATGTGAATTGAATTATACTTTGTGAGTATCAAAGTGATGTAAAATAAAATTTAGGGGGCCTATTGATAAGGAAATAATCTCTGCTGAGTAAAATGAAATTTTGGTCAATATTGTTGAGAGAGAGTAATATTATAGAATCCAGAAAATCCATGAGTAGTACATGAATAATCTGAGGCCCAAAATCAATATGTTACCCTTTATGTGCTCCCTTCATTTCTAAACAAATGGAGAAACTTATTGAGAGATGATTTGCTTTGATATTTTATATTACAAATTTAGAATTTTTATTTCGCACAGTCATATCACTTGAAGGAATTATGATCACAAATAAAGTCTATGTTAAAAACTAGAAATTATCAAATAATTCGATCGGCCTACCAGTCACTTGTCTAATATGGATAAACAACAAAATAAACAATGTCAACCCAATCTTCAATTCGTCAAAACAAAAAAAAAACCACAAAGAAGAAAGAAGAAGCCACACCTGATTAAAGAATGTGATGATTGACATTAAAAACAGAAGAAAAAAATAAGTACAAAGAAGAAGCCACATCTGATGAAAGAATATGATGATTGACACTTAAAAAACAAAGAAGAAGGCACAAGAGCAACTGAGCAATCAATAATATTGAAGGGTAGAAAACATATTTACCACCTTGAACTAAAATAATTTTGATGTATTCAAAATTTTTAATTGTGACTCAATATTTTAAAGTAATTTTTAATACAATTTTTTTAAAAATATTTTCTCAATAAATGAGTATCCTAAATTTTAAGATATTGAATGCAACTGAAAAAAATATTTCGAGATGTTAAATACACACAAAAATTACTTTAAAATATTGAGTGCTCTGAAAAAATATTTTAGGATGATAGATGCACAATTAATTACTTATTACCATTGATCTAATGCTTCAAGGTGTAATAGCAAATCCAATTTTTGATATCTTGGTTCAAGCCAAAGGTGTCAAAGTTTCTCTCTCTCTAAAGTGTGACTCTGTTATGTTTGCATGAGCCTTGAGAAATCACGTTCACACAAATTGAAATAAAACTTTTCTTACATACTTTTTTTGTAAATCGTAAATTATATTAAAAAAATATTTCTACCATTAATCCAAACAGTAAATCACGTTGAATCTGCGATTTTATTTGAAAAGTTTATTCAATGACTTCACAAACTTTATGCTTTTTTTAGTTTTGCCATGTAAGACACTATTACTTTTGACCAGTTGACTTTTTTAAGTTCAAAAATTAAATAAATTATTTAATTATGAGATATATTCTGAAATATTTATATGTATCATTATATTATATATTAGTTTTAAGGTAGACAAATTAACTTAAAATGATAAATATTCAATTAATCAACTTCTTTAATATAAAAAAAAGCTAATTAACTCTTGTATTAAATATTGATCTCAAGTTAGTGATAACTTGCTTAATGATTTTGTTGTCTCTATGTGCTATTGTTGCATCTTCCTGGTACCTTCAATTACTGGCTTTTATAAGCAGAAGAGTTTAATTGCACAAAAAAATCATTTTAGGCTTATAATTTTATAAAGTATATCTATAATCCTTAATATAAGAACTACTTAATTAATTTGGGTAAATTAAATAATTTATAAAATATTTAATTAAAACAAATGTATAACGTTATATATTTGTTTATAATGTAAATAAATGAGTTTTGAATAATAATAATATAGATAAAATAAAATGAAAAATTATATTTAGAATCAAAACAAAGCTGCTAATCTTATTATGGTTAATTTCATTGATATAATGGCTTGACATTGAAATTTCAAATATGGACAAAACATCTAGTCATTTACAAATAAATCTTTAACATTGGGAGATGAGTCACATTGTTTGATAATATCTCAAATAAGATTGCCTCAATTAACAGAATATTTGTGTTAAAAAAACATTGGGTTAAAGATCTTCTTACCCCAGAAGTTTTTTTAAGTGCAATGTCACCTTAAAAGTTTTAAATAGACTCAATGTTGACCTACTATTAGTTTACACATTCAATCTAATGGTCAAAATTAATTACCAACTAATGGTTGGAGTGAAATTGTTACGTTTTTATGATTTCAGTGTAACATTAAACCTATTCAAAATTTCGGATGACATTACACACAAAAAAAACTTTTGGGTGTTCAGTTTAGTACTAAAAATAGCATGGTTGCTGCAATATTTATTTGATTGTTTGGTCCAATCATTTCAAAATACCGTTTGGTTTGGTTCTTTTCTTCCCCTCCACTGATGACATGCCTTATTCACCATATGTATACTTCTTAAATCATTGAAAAATCACATTCAAATTAGTTGATATAAAACTCTTTCACTTTCTTGAATCCACGAGTGGGTATGAGTAGATGGGAGGATGGCATGGATTGGATAAGAAAATTAATGCTAATTTTTTTTTTAACTTGAAAACTAGGTTCTATACAGTAAACACTTGTACTTCTACACTCTTGCCTGAAATTGATTTTCTTATCTTATTATGAGCTGAATTGTCAATGCCCCTTTTGAGAAATTGACTTGCGGATATTTGTCATAATCCTTAAAAGCTCCTTATCTTAACATCACTTTTTTATTGGGTCCTAAATTGCTATTCTCCCCCGGCTGCCAGCAAAGGTAAAATATTTTAAATTTTTTAGGGAAATTTGTAATCAAGTCCCAAATAGAAGACTTAATGAATAAAAGGTCATAAACATTCACAAAAATTACCATAAGGTCCAAGGTGTAGCTGTTGAGGTTGTCATTAACAACCTTACCAACTTTCATTAACAACCTAAGCAGCTACTCCTGGAACCTTATGGTAATTTTGTGAATCTTTAGGACCTTTTGTTCATTAACCCTTCTATTTGGGATTTGATTGTAAATTTCGCATTTTTTTAGTCAAAATAGTCTTAAAGTAGAGAACACAAGTATTTCTTGAAATAATTACAGAGGAAAAACGTTTAGTGAATCTTTTTGAACAAAAATGTTTAGTCACTGAATTATTAAAACAAATGTTATCATCTACATATTCATATATTTCATACAATTGTTAACATAACTTCCATTTATAAAAATTATTAATAAAATGCTAAACTTTAAAAACTATTTCCTTCTATTCTATTAATAAGAAACCTTCTTTTTTTCATAAAACTGGTTGAAAATAAAAGTAACAAACGTGTATCTATCCAGAAATTTAATTCCAATTAATTATATGTTTATCTTTATCTCTTTTTATCTATATGGTCTAAGTAGTTGTTAAGTACGGGAGTAAATAAATAAATAAATTCAAACTAATAAATTTTAGTCATCATAATTTAAAATTGTAAAAAAAAGAAAGAAAGAAAGAATATTTAAAAAAATTATTTTACTTTAAATTTCGACAGAATGGAGGGTGAGGAAAGGTCAAATCCTCGTGGCACCTTGCCTCTGTAACGAACACCTCAATGGTTGGTCATCGTTTCCACTGGATCGAACCAGTCCTCATGGCTTTCACCAACTAACTTCCCTTCCCGCTATAAATACAGAGACATGTAGACCAGTCAGACCGCGCTCTCCTCTGAAGCGTTTCGCAAATCTACCCACTTCACAGTACTCTCTGTTTCTTGTTCGTAATCTTCTGAGGCCGACGAGAATGGAGGACCGCATGGATTGCGTTTACAAGAATCCCAGTGAACCCATTGAAGCTCGTGTCAAAGACCTTCTTTCCCGGATGACTCTCAAGGAGAAGATTGGTCAGATGACCCAAATCGAGCGTCGCGTCGCAACCCCTTCCGCCATTAGGGACTTCTCTATTGGTACTATTTTCACTCATCCTTTTCCCTCCTTCAGGGATTTGAAGATTATGATCGTGATATTTGCTTTCTTTAGGGAGTATCCTCAGTGCTGGAGGTAGTGCGCCTTTTGAAAATGCAATGGCGTCGGACTGGGCTCATATGGTGGATGGATTTCAAATGTCAGCCCTTGACTCTCGATTAGGCATACCTCTCATATATGGGATCGATGCGGTTCATGGTAATAATAGTGTATACGGTGCCACTATATATCCGCACAATGTTGGCCTCGGAGCTACGAGGTTGGTTCATTCCCTTTAACTTGAGTTCTGGTCATGTCTGTCATGAGTTCT
>JANTPZ010001519.1:0-51048 GCA_025593235.1 Vachellia pachyceras | reverse complement strand
TGTCTTTGATGTTTTGATTATTTCAGTGTTTAATTTCCTGTTTGGTTGGATTAAATGATACCATGGCAACAATGTGAATGTGACCAGTCTTAATCCATTTTTGGTTCTGAATTTCGTTTTATGCTTGGAGTGGAGATTGGAGATTTATTGCTTGAGCTAATCTTATTATTGTTCATTTGCACAATTCATATATTTTGTTTACATTGGTCACCAATTGAGATTTGTTTTATTTTATTTGAATTATGGTTTCTCTCATAATGGAGGTAGAGGTTCAATAACAAGGATGGGCATGAAAACCTTCTCTCTTTCTTCTGCAGGTATATATTGTCTCTTTACTGTATGAGAATACAAAGTTTTTATAGTTTCAAATGCTCTGACTTTACTGGCCTTCATGGGTCTGGAGCAGGCCTTAATGCCATGTTACCTGCTTTTAACCTCTGTCCAATTCACTGCAGGACTTTTCTGTAGATTCTTTTATTTTTACTAATTCGGAAGTTAAAGTTTCCTCAAAGTGTCTAATAATTTTATTTTTGGGAAGAATCTTATCATGTGTTATTCTTTCTTGTTGGTCTTCGGCTATCTTTTTTCACTGAGAAAACCTTTTCATGTTTTCAAGTCTCCATTGTTAGCTCTATGCTTCCCTCCATACCCTTGACGTGGAGTAAATCTTTTTGTGTATAGCATTACACTTCTAAAGGTTTATCTTACACATGGTACCCACAGAGGCCTTCATTTCTTTTTGACAAAGAAACTTGTGCCTGTGACTTTGTTTCTCATTTCTTTCCATGAGTCATTGAGAAGTTAGGACTAAATATTTACATTGATTAATGTTCCATTTGGCTGTAAATAAAGTTCATTGATTAATGCTCCATTTGGCTGTAAATAAAGTTTCCCTTTTCTTTGGCTTTAGAACATGTAATTCTCTTTTGTTCTTCCAATATCTTTACACTTCTGTCTGCACTTTCAGTTATTTAATTGCATCAATGGGACTTCAAGTGCTATGGAGCTTCGGGCTTGCATGTCTTGACATTTATGCTATGAGAAGAAGGAGAGACTTGAAAAATGCAATTCTTGTCAGCTTGTTTGTTGTGGGTGATTGTGAGGAGAAGGAGAGATTTGAAAAGTTGATTTATTATATCTGGTTAATCATTGAAATAATTGTAAGGCGGGATTATAGTTACGACTATTGTAAACTATTTGATTATACTAATTTACTGTATCTGGTTAATCATTGAAATATTTGATCATTGTAAATTATATATTCATGATACATATTGATTCAACTATTGTAAACTATCAAATATTCATATCTTTACAAAAACAAACTCAAGGCTTTCTACCATCAAAATTTGCAGGAAATTTATCTGCAAAATGTTAATAAAATCAAAAATATTTTTTAGAATTTTTTTCTAAATTTTCCTGGGGATTTTCCTGCGGATTTTACCTGCGGAAAAATCCGCAGGAAAATCTGCAAGTAATTACCTGCGGATTTCAGATCCGCAGGAAAATAAATTTCTACGAACCTTATACCTGTAGATTAAAATCCGCAGGAATAAAGCATTTTTTTGTAGTGCGTTCAACAGTGTTTTTCCGCAAAACGAGACAATCTTCTCCACATATTTACATCGGCTTGCGTAAAAGTACTTCTCTACTGCTTTCCCAAATGAACCTAGCTATAAGTCAAGTTCGAACCTTCCAATTTGTCATCAAAAAATTTTAAATTGTTTTTTATGCTGATTAATCCCTTGAACACGATTGCCTACCTAGTTTATTAAAGAAATCGTAACAAGGTTGTTTGGGGCAGAAAAAGAAATGAAAAATTGAGGGTCAAAATAAAAAAAAAGAATTGCATTAAATTCTTATTTATATATAAAACCAATCATACGTATATAGGTAAAAGAATATTATTTATACATAGGAACGAAAGCAGTAATTTACAAAATGACAATAATTTAATTAATCTGACGAGATTTTCTTTGGGTTTACCGAGGGATCAACACAAACGCACATTATTTCTTTGGGACTAGCATGCATAATCCTAAATATAATATCTCAATTATAGTCTTCATGGTTGTGACATGTTTCTCCCATGTTACACACACACATGTGGAGCTAGTGATCATCTCCTATCTTATATAATCATAAATATAATATCTCAATTATAGTGTAGTTTACAATACCAATGATATCCTATATTTAATACCGGATATAATATTAAACAGAACGGATGTTGAGTTCTGAAAAAGTTGAGAGAGCCATTTTTTTCAGATGAAAATAATTAAATTTTGGGTATCCCCTATTTTATTTCAGATTAACATGTAATTTTAGCAATAAAGTTTTTCGCTATGCGCGTATGACATTAAGTTTGAAAAGGCGTAAAACAGATGGAGTCTTTTAAAAATGGTGCAATTTTTGCAATTCCATTAAATTGATTCAATGTGGAGGGAGAACAACATAGATTTGGTTGCAGGTAGAGACTCATGTTAGAAGGGCTAAATCTATATTAAAATGACAAAAAAATTTCTTTACTTATTTATTTAAAATTAGCTTTTCCATTTTCTTCTTTTCCATCAATATTATTTATTTCCACCAAATGCGCCTGTTGATAGAGTAATGAAACAAACCTAATTTTAGTTTTTCATGGGAGCAATCAGATCCCCAAAAGTTAGGGTTTCCAAAGCAACACGATAATTGATCAATACAATGTTTCATATACAAACAAGAAGGATTGAGAGTGCTACGGCCAAACGCAGTCTCAGAAGTTGTCCTGCGTGAAGGCAAGTGAAGATTCACTGATCACATATTTGCAAGTAAGTAACATGAAGCCATGATCACATATTGAGAGTTCTCAGAAATTTCAGAAGTCTCTACCCATCATCATCATCATGATCAGATGAAATATCAATGGAAAAAAATAAGTATTAGCTGATTTAACCTTTGGCTCAAGCCTCTCAAAGGGGGGAACTTTGAGCCATTTAAATAACAACAATGTCATATATATATATATATATATATAACAAAGATGAACCGGAATAAAATTAATTAGATGCATAAGCCTAAATGATAATCTCAGAAAGCAAAACTAGAATTTAAACTGACTTATAGCAACTCAATCCATGAGGTTAATTTGATTCTCTATCCCCTCTCAACCTGGCAAAAGCTACAATCTCATCACCACCTCTCATTCCTAGATCCTCTGGGGTTACATCCTCAGCAACCTGCTTGCTAACCCTTGTAGCAACAAACCGCCACTCCGATTTTAAATAGCCGTTTCTGTCACAGTAATCCTTCATCAGAAACCCTAATTTCATGCTTTTCCCAATCATATAGTGCAGAGCCGTCTCACCTGGAGAACTGTAATTCTTCGTCACAGAAACTACGATGCGCTCTTCGCCGGTCACCGCACCTGTCAAACATACAAGGTTCATTTCGTTGACGAACACTGCGTCGCCATGGAAAAGCACGTACTCCCTTGTCGTCTTTCCATGGCTTCCTATTTTTTCCAGTTTCTTCACTTCCTCCATCTCTCCAGAATCACTTTCAGATGTGGTGGATCCCTTGTCTGCTCGTCAAATGGATAAACTCCGCTTTTCGGTCTGAGATCTAATTTTTTTAGTTCTTATTTTTATGAAAAAAATTATTTTAATGAATATAAAATAGAATTAATAGTATTTTCAAATAATAATTATTTATTAGAAACTTGATAATTTTGAAGAAAAAAATTAGATCTATTTAGATGGAGTAGTTCATCACGTTGTTTATAAGCACCGGGTCCTTCGTTCTTTACTCATTGAGAGATTCTTTCGGGCAAGGCAAAGGCACAAGTTTTTTCTCTGCGCTATTTTATAACAATAAACAGTCAAACTAAAAGTAATTATTTAAGTATTTATCTATTTTATAAACAGGAAGATGAAACATCCATATGTTTAATGTAAATAGATAACACCAAAAGGCACTGGCGGAGCTGTATGTTTTTGAGGGGATGCGGACTTTCAAAAAATTAGGTATATATTAGTACTGTGATTTATTTTGCACTTACTCATTTGATAATTTTGAATCAACTACATTTTTGCTCAAATTCGACTCAAAAAATATTAAGAATAAATCTCATTTATCTTCTCAAAAAATAGTTTTGCACCTCTGATCCAGAGTTCTGAGTCCGCCATTGCCAAAAAGGTGTTAACCTTCTTAATAGATCTTATTATGTTGAATTAGGTGTTTCAACGTCCATAAAAAGGAAGATGAAGCATCTTACATAACTGATGTGCGTAGCAAACAATATTTATTGATTTGGCACATGAGTATTAAATTATTAGCTATTAATTAATTACCATCGAAAGCCAAAAGTTTCATAGGAAAATGGATTGAATGTGATAGTAGTGCAAGTGGTAGGAGCCCAGTGACTACTATAGATAAGATGTCGTTAGATTAGCATTCTACTAAACTTCAAATAATTTCTTTGTTATGCGTCGGGTCATATTGTTGCATGTGTTCTCATAATCGTATCAAAATTAGCTGTGGTTTGTGCGGACTCATGACCCTATCTTGGGGTGCAAATTATTTTTTGACAAGATAAGTTGAATTTATTCTTAATATGTTTTGAGAAGAATTTGAGCAAAAATTTAGTGGTTCAAATTTAGCAAACGAGTGAGTGCAAAATGTACTAATATATACATAATTTTCTAGAAGTCAGGGGTGCGGTTGAATCCCCTCAAACACACATAGGTCCGCCTATGGGTTTGTGGGATATCTGGACAATAAATATGCATCCTTGTAAGGGAGGAAGATTGAGTGTGTGTTTCGGAAATTTGTTGGGAGAAAAGAATTACGGATTCCGAGATAATTTTATGGATTTTAATATACTTTTACAGATTTTTAGATGTTTTTTATAAATTTAGAGATGATTTTTATCATAACTTGCTACCCGTTAGAAAAACGGGATTTCCAAACATGCACTGAATAAGTTTCGGCCAATGAATCATCAAGCTCAAATCTTCAAGTCGTTAAATGAATCATGATGCTCAAATTATGACCGTGTTCTTCAAGTGGTTAACCTATCCCCGCAACCTTGTATTTCATGATTCATTGTTCACGTCATATTCATACATTAAATTAATATACGTCCTGAGGTAGAATACATGCATTAGTTGTATACTTCAAAACTTATGATATGAGATGTGTGAGGGACCAAGATTTTTTTTGTGTGATTAAAACCATCTCTCTCCTTCCTCTTACTTCTCAGATTTCAGTGAATATATTTCAAGTTTTCCACTTAATATTATTTTAACATATATTTAAATGAATAGCTATATATTTATATATAATATAAAGATATAAAGATGGCAATCTATATGTGTGTATGTAGACTCTGTCCAATTCACAAGATCGACTCTAGCTATATATCAAACCAAAAATCATGAAATTTTGGGAAAAGGCGAAATTTTAATAACAAAATTTTGTGCTACGGATGGCTAGCACCATAAAATTTAAAATAGTCCCGTCCCCTCGGAAATGATGGAGTTGAAGGGTTGATGATTGGGTTAGTTTGGTTCAGTCCGATTTTTCTCGGGCAACTTTTTGCCGGGTTGGACTGGATCGGATTGTTAGTGTAAGATTTAATCAAGAGGGGGTGAATTGATCACTTTTTAAAATTAAAATCACTAAGCGCCGAATTAAAACAATGCCAACAAATAAATAGAGAGAGAGAGAAGACAACACAATAGATTTATCCTGGTTCGGTCCTCTTTGACTTATGTCCAGTCTTCAAAGCTCCTTTGAGATTTTCCAATCCACTATTTGCACAAACAAAGGCTCCATAAGCCCTTACAAAGGAATATCACTCCCCCTTTCACTTTTCACTGAAACAGGGTCTCTCGCCCTTTGTTTTATAACTCAAATTTAGCCCAACAAACTCAAGACCCCAACCTTGAGTTACTCACAGTTTTACAACAAGTGGTGGCTAGTAAACTCTCTCAAAATAGTGGATAGCTAATACTGAAGCTCAAAAAGCAAATGTGAACAATTTATAGTGAACGTAATAAATGTCGTAGGATTTTCATAGCATTCATCTCTTCTGTCTTCAACATTGAATGCTTAAGCTTTTATAGGTGAAGGGCAATGAATTAATCATTAGATTCCATTAATAGCCGTTACTCACTTCACCAACCAGTCTGTTTCACCATTAATGGTGCAATAAATGAAACTTGAATAATCAGCGACGAAAGATGACATATGATCGTTAAAAGCTTTGAGTCTGGGACTTTATCTTCTCTTCATGCTATATTTCATAAGTCAGATTTCCCGCATTTATGAGTGCAGTTAACATTCAAAATGTTGTTACATAGACAAGGAAAGTTTTTGCAGAGTGTAGGTAAATGTATCAGAAGCAAAGTTGTCAGAGAGAGTAGTGCTCGAGCATGACACTTCAATGCTCGAGTATTGCAATGTATATTTCAAAGAAACGTTCAATGCTATGACTTAGTACTGGAGCACTAGATGGAAGTGTTTGAAAAATCTCTGAATGCTCGATTGACAAAGATAAAGTTCTTGAATACTGACATTGCTTCTTAAGATTACTCGGGCATTCTGTACAAGTATTAGAAAATAGTGTTTTTTAAAATTCTCAATGCTCGAGTGTTAAGTCATGGTGCTTGAGCATTTTGTGTACTTGTATAACGTGCTGGAGCATTTTCAAAAAGCATAAGTGAATAGAAAAAAATTTGAACTCGATGCTCGAGCATTGCTAATGCTTTCAATTAATGCTTGCAACATGGATTTCTTCACAACTTTTTGTCGGGTTGGACTGGATCGGATTTCTTCCGGTTGGATCAGTTTATTTAAACCGATTCCTTTTAATATCCCTACCACCACTCATTCTTTGCTGCTCGAGTCAATGCCGATGGATCTATCTACAGCTCTAGTTCGCCTGCGCATCGCAATCAAAGAATTTCTCATCCTTGATCCCTTGCTAGCCCATAAGCTCTAAAGTTAGGTGACATGTGAGAAAGCGAAGTCAATATTGGAAAAATATAAATCAGGGAGAAGTCAATCAGAAATCCAATTCTCATCTGGCGCTTCTCTGATGTTGTCTCCAGGTTGACAATATGGAGCGCCAGATTGATCTAACAGTATAAAATTATCTTGCCAAATGACTCCACAAAGCTTAGACTCTAACACTCTCTCATGCCTCCAGGTTTCCCCCCAGTTTTTTTTCCTTTTCACTGCTCTCTTTTATCTTCATTGATTGTGTTCTTGCCTATATGTTTCTTCATCTCTTGTGATCATTATCTTCCGTCCTTATATTCCGTGATCAAGTCAGAGAAGTGTTTTTCCGTGGCTTCTATTCTCGTCCAAATTATATTCTCCATTGCTCTAATTTTGGTTTCTCGGGTTATTGAGAGATGGTCATTCTCTTTGTCCAATTGGATTCCTCTTGCTCAAGCTGTGTAGCTAATCGTCCAGGTGCTGATTGTGTTCTCTCTCTTTCTTTCTCTTTTGAAGTTCTACTTGTATCCAATAGATTTTACTATAAATTTTTTATTTGGTTTGCTTTTAATTAGGTCTTTTTGCATTTATTTTTTATCAGTGGAAACCACTAAACAATTATTTTAACCTGATCTGTCTCTTCACCATGAATGGTAAACTAATTTGTCTCTTCATGAAATTTTTTAGTACATTGTAACTGATTTCGATGGAAATGAAAATAGATATAGAGATGAAAATTAATTTTGAAGGTATATTTGGTATATACATAGAATTGAGAGATTATTTTTATTTAATATTTATATTTTAAAGGAATTCGGGCGTACCTAACAAGTCAAACATATACTGCAGATGCCCACGCAGAATGTGGATCATAAGTATGGATCCGAATATGAGATACAGCAAAAGCACGGAGGAGAGGGAAAGACTTTTCACAGAGGAGGAGAGAAAACTTTATCGGGGGAAGAGAGCGTTCTATGCACTTGCTTTTCACGTATACTCATGATCTTCAAATAAAGGGATGCAGGAAATAACTGTTCTCGCATATTTTCCTCCTTAACCGTTCCCATGCAAATTTCATTTTTAATTTCAAATTCATTCAATTGGGAATATTACAACTTTGTTCCCACATATTCTCTTATTTGTGTTTTTACCCCAAAACACATTTTGGGCCTAATCCAATAAGGGTGGATTAGCCCATATTCCAACATCTCTCACTCACACTTGGTGGATTAGGAAAAATGTGGGCCTCATCCTCCTTTCTTCTCTCTTTCATACCGGGTGCTTTGTCGTGACCACTTGGGCATGACGTCTTTTAGATGTTTGTACTAGAAATCCCTTTCACAAGACCAGCACAAGACAATATTTCTTCGTGTAGCTTGAATTCGGTTATTATGCCTCATATGTCCTAGACTTAAACAAAAATACACGTTCACCTGACGAATCTAATCCCTCTTAAGTCAACATACGACTTAGATCGTCTTTCTCATATGCGTGGTGTCCACACTTATGAAATCACCAAGTCGATATCATAAGGGACATGTCACAGACACCAACATAGTTGTGTATTTATCAGGTAATATTCCTTTCGCCCATATATCATTTTGATATACATCAACCGCTCGCTTTCCTAATATAGTACCTTGTATTGCATCCATCATGATAGTAGGATGTGCGCTAAAGTAGTAATAATTGAAGTATACTTCTATGATAATGTCAAAGTCAAAAGACATACATAGAAATATTAATTTCTTGGGACTCACACAGCAACGAAGCAGGAATCCATTCACTTGCTTCCCTTTTGCGGTCTATAACACATGTGGTATGAATCACATGCTACGGTGTTTCTCTTATACTATAAGTGCATACGTCGTTTTGATACTTATTCTCAACACTGTACAAACTTTTAGTCTAGATGTTTCCAACATTTAAAACCCAAATTCTTACTTTTCTCATATCTCATATGACATCAGTATTGAAGAATTTGTTGTCCGATAACAGGCATCACGGGAGCGGGTCCCCATGATTCGATCCATGTTTTATATGTACATACATTGGATCTCATCTCGATACACTACATGATTATCGAGGTGACATCCCCTGAGTATAAAAGGCGGTAGCTCGTGTGAGAAAGCATACCTCACCTGCATGTACGATATACTAGGCATTGTATACTTGTACACAGACACATGAATTTAATCACAAATTCAATATTCAGTGTCTGTAGTTTTACATTTTATACATACCAATAGCCCTTACATGTTTCTCAAACATTTCTCTGGCTATTGATTTAAGTCAGGGGATCTGCAACCATACTCTTGGTCGAAATTTGTTGTACATTAATCACTTTCTGTGCTACATACTCTCTCACAAAGCTATACTTATCATCGATGTGCTTTGTCTTACTATGATATTTGGGGGTTTTTGTATAGACTATGTTGCAGTATTGTCACAATATATTAACACTGGATTTATACTCTCATTTTCAAATCCATGGTGTTCAATAAATCTTTTTCAGCCATGTAGCCTCTTGCACTGCCGCAATGCAAGCTACAAAATCAGATTCCATTGAATACAAGGCTATGCACCTCTTCCTCTTGCTACTCCAACTCATGGCACTATGATTTAGCAAGAAGGTATAACCTAAAGTTGACCTTCATTCAACTTCGTCTCCGCCTACATCAGTGTCAGAGAATCCAAGAAGCCACAATTCGCTTCCCTGATAAGTTAGTGCTTTGCCCTTTAAGTATCGCAAAATCCTTTTCACAGTTTCCAATGATGTTCGTAAGGATTTGACTGGAACCTACTTACCAGTCCAACTGCGAATCAAATATCTGATCTTGTACACATCATTGCATATATTAGACTTCCAACGGCTCTAGCATAAGAAACTTTTTACATTCTTTTCTTGGCTGACTCAGTCTTGGGACACATCTCAAGATTCAGGCTAACTCCAGTAGCTACTGGGGTGTCTAAGGGATTGCAGTCACTCATGTTGAATCGCTCGAGAATCTTCTTAATGTAATTTTCTTGTGAAAGAGATAGAACTCTTTTTGACCGATCCCTTTGGATTTTAACTCCGAGTATGTACTTTGCTTCTCCAATGTCTTTCATCTCAAAGTTCGATGACATCCATTCTTTAACAGCTAAAATCGAAGTTATGCAATTTCTGGCTAAAAATATATCGTCTACATATAATGACAACATCACAAAATTATTATCAAACTGCTTAACGTAGACACAGTGGTCTTCTTCAATCATTTTAAAATCATATGAGGTTATCGCCTTGTGAAACCTTAAGTACCATTGTCTGGATGATTGTTTCAATCTATAAATGGACCTTCGGAGCTTATAAACTTTGCTATCTAAACCTTTCCTTATGAAACCTATCGGTTGTTCCATATAAATTTCTTCATCCAAGTTTCCATTTAGAAATGCAGTTTTCACATCCATTTGATGTAACTCCAGATCCAAACTGTTTACTATTGCCAGAATTAGCCTTATTGAGAGATGGTCATTCTCTTTATCCAATTGGATTCCTCTTGCTCTAGCTGTGTAGCTAACCATCCAGGTGCGGACTTTATTCTCTCTCTTTCTTCCTCTTTTGAAGTTCTATACTTGCATCCAATAGATTTTACTATAATTTTTTTTTTAAATTTGGTTTGCTTTTAATTGGGTCTTTTTACATTTATTTTTTATCAGTGGAAACCAATAAAACAATTATTTTAACCCGGGATTTTCATGTGGGGGAGAAGTGAGGCGGAAGAATTCTTAGCTTAGCATTGCCTAATTTTTTGTTATAGTCATGATCTTGGTCCAAGAATCAACGGTAAACTAATCTGTCTCTTCACCATGAAATTTGGTAGTTCACGTACATCTTATAAAGAGCCAATTTAGTACCTTGGAACTGATTTAAAGATGGAAATGAAAATAGACATAAAAATGAAAATGAGTTTTGAAAGTGGGTTTGGTATAGACATAATGAGATATTATTTTTATTTAATACTTATATTTAATATGTGAAATTGCTAACATGCCCTTGTAAGTTGAATGAAGGGTAACAATTGTCCAAAAATTTCATAACTAAGGGTGTTTTATTCTGAAAAATATGGTACCTATGGAATCCATCTCATTTCCATGGGTCATGACATAGAATTTAAATGGGTCATTTTGATGGAAATTATTTCAACATAAATGCCAAATTAATGTAAACCAAACATGCATGTAACATAGAGTTTAATTGCACCACATCAATTCCACCATACCAAACAAGCCACAAGATATACATCGTCCTCCCTTGCTGACAATAGGGTGGAGTATTCTTGTCAATCAAAAGAAACTCATGGCAGGTGTAGCTGAAAATGATGATCTCTATGTAGGGATTTGCCTTTCAAAATGTGGGATTGGCATTGGATCCGATGCCATCTCCGGTTGGAGCTTTGATGTTGCGAAATACGCAGGATTCGACAGAGAATGAGTGGCAAAATCTTTAGGGAAGATGCAAAATTGATACTTATACAGAACTAATGGACGTTTTGCATAATCTGAGTTGTGGTAAACTTACACAACTTTTGTAACGTTAAATGTATTTTCGTACCATTTTAAACTTTATGATACCAGATAACTTTGGTACAAAATTTTGTTGTTAGAATTATACATTTACCGTTTAATTTTTTTTGCTAGCTAGTATTATAATAATCTCATTAAAATGCCGAGTTATTTCTTTGGGCCTCAACTCTGAGCTGATTTAATAACCTCGTTTATATGTGTCATTTATATTTGGGCCGGGTTTCTTGTTTGGAAGCCCGGCCATAACTAAAACGCACAAACCCTAGCCACTTCTTCACTGCTCCCTTCCTTATAGTCTCAGTCGTGTAGCAGAGAGCGGCAAAGGGGTCCTGCGAGAGGGTTTTGTGAGAGTGATCGACAATGGTGTCGGGATCAGGGATCTGTGCGAAGAGGGTGGTGGTCGACGCTCGTCACCACATGTTGGGTCGTCTGGCCTCAATTGTGGCCAAGGAGCTTCTCAATGGCCAGAAGGTCGTCGTGGTGAGGTGCGAGGAGATTTGCATCTCCGGTGGCCTTGTGAGGCAGAAGATGAAGTACATGAGGTTCCTTCGTAAGCGCATGAACACCAAGCCTTCCCATGGACCAATTCACTTCAGAGCTCCAAGCAAGATCTTCTGGCGCACTGTTCGTGGGTGAGTATCTCAGGATGAGCATTTTTGTTTGTTTTCACTGAATAGACATTTGGATTGTTCTTCGGATCGTTTGAAATGTTGGTATTCATTTTCGACTCATCTGATCTTTGTATTGTTCGAACGTGTGTTCGTATCGTCTGGGTTGTTGGGCTTAGCTAATATTCTTGTACAAATTCGGAATTTAATGAACATTGATGTTTAGTGATTACTTTGAATGCTAAACACTTTGGCGAAATTTAGGGAATGAACAAATCCTTCTTAGTATGATAATGCATGGTTTGTTTTTAGCAAAACAATACGTTTTTAACGGCAGCAGCTCTATTCAGTGAGTTTTATACTATTTAATGACATACAGGGTTATGAAATGGAGCCGTTTTCCATGAGCAACATTAGACGCTAAATTCGATTTGATAGTTAGGGGATTGTTACTCTCTGGTTCGCGTTACACATCTTAGAAATGCTTGTGATTGTTCTTCAAAATACGTGTGTATGACAAATATCGAATTTTTTGGTTTTTCTTTGTTGTATGATATGATATTAATGGGCAATGTCTCTGTTTATAGAATGATTCCCCACAAGACAAAGCGTGGAGCAGAAGCTCTTGGTAGATTGAAGGTTTATGAGGGCATTCCCCCTCCATATGACAAGATGAAGAGGATGGTTGTCCCCGATGCTTTGAAGTATGTTTTAGTTCTACCTATATCTTAACTCTTACCCATTTTGGCAAGCTCCAGATGAGATTATATTTTAAGCTTCTGGATTTATGTATAATGTATCCACTTTTCTCTAACGAATTTTGAACTGAATCGGATCAGAGTGTTGAGGCTTCAGAAAGGACACAAATACTGCTTGGTAGGAAAATTATCATCTGAGGTTGGATGGAACTACTATGACACCATCAGGGTAAGTGTTTTGATTGAACTCCTCTCCTCATGAAACTTCTTATTCTACATTCCACAAATGTTTAACATCGCCTTTGTGCAAAATAGACTGATCATGCTATGTCATGTAAATATTCCTTTCAATGCACTAATTGCACTGAGCATTTATGGGTCAGAGATGTATTTGATCGTTTGCGACTTGAAACCTTTTGAAATTTGAGGGCCACATTTGTTATGTTTACTGACGTTTCTGATTATTTTATTACTCACAGGAGTTGGAGAAGAAGAGAAAGGAGAGGGCACAAGCGGTTTATGAGAGGAAGAAGCAGCTCAACAAACTGAGGGTGAAAGCTGAGAAGATCGCAGAGGAAAAGCTTGGCCCACAACTTGAAATCCTTGCCCCCGTGAAGTACTGAGTTGTCACTTTTAGGTAGTGTTTTTAAAGCTTTGACGAGAGTTATACCCTATTGAACTCTTCATTTTTGTTGCTTGTACCTTGTTATTGGACCGCAAATCTTGTTAAATCTTGAAAGCTGTTTTTATTTATATTTATGTCTTGTAGACATTTTATTTTCTTGAAATGAGCTACTTGTGGTTTTGCTTCCAAGGGATGATCTTTTATAATCTGAATGCTTTTCATCACAAACCCCATTGATGGTCTGTGGGTATGTTTGTGGGCACATATAAAGTTCAATGGGTTTTTTTTTGATATTGCAGTTATGGCAAGAGGGAAAGTCTTGCCTTTAGTTTAAAAATAAAATTTGTTACTTCCCATCATTACCATCAGATTATAATTTGATAGTTAATAGTAGTATTTTTATGCTAAAGTATACTTTTAATCCTATGCTTGTGTCAGTTTCATTTTAATCCTTTAAGTTAAAAATTTATACTTTCAATCTCTCAAACTTAACTCCGTTAGTCTTTCTTAATGAAAATGGCTGACTTATCAAATTTAATTAATGAAAGTGCAATAAAACGTTAACAAAGCACACGCCCATTTTAATTTTAATATAATAATATAATAAATTTGATATTTTAAATTGTAGACAATAAAAAAGATTTAAATAACTTCATTAAGTTTGATGAGTTAATTTTTATTAAGAGAGACTAACTGTGTTAAATTTAAATGATTAAAGTGTATTTTTTAAATTTAAAGGATTAAAATGAAATTTGATAAAAAAAATAAAGAAGTAAAAAGCCCATTTTTTTATTTGGGGGTTAATCGAGGGAGTATAAATACTGAGGGTAGGAAAATTTTGTTGACTTGGGGTGGGGCCGGGGGCTGCAAACTCCAAAGACTTGAAATGCTTTCGGTCAACCGTAGAAAATTATTTTGAAAAACGTATATTTATTATTTTTTTCACGCTAATTTAGTTGAACTATAAATTGATATAGAATTTAATAATGTAAATGTTTTTAAATAATATTTAATTTTTTTAATTTTTTTAAAAAAATGAGTTTGCTCTTGTATAGATGATGGAAGGAGACAAAAGGCACTCTGGTTTGCTTAGAATGAAAAAAATTAAGAAAAAAATTCAACAATAATTTCTTATTAACCCTTGCTTTTGATTAGGGATGGAAATAGGTTAGGTCAGGTTAGACTTTAATTAAATAGGCATGAACTTGTAATGAAAACGTTGAGCCTGAGTCTGGATCTAAGCCTGAATGTAGGCTTTTTTTAAGCTCAGGTCTGAACTTTCGAAAGGCCTAGTAAGGCCTGAAGCCTTTTTAGAGGCCTACATATAATGTAAACATCTAAAAAGGTCTCAAAGTAAGAGTTAAACCTACTATTGTGCACCTTTAAAAGGCCTCAAGGTAAGCTTTAATTCTACTATATTTATTGGATGTAAGTATTTAATATAAAAGTTGGATTTAAAAAATACAAAAAGTGTTATTTGCATCATATAAAAATAATTATACTTATTTTATATATAAACAGGCCAGGCTTTAAAAAATAGGCATGGCCTATTTATACAATTAGGCCTTTAAATAGGCATTAACCTGTCCTTTTTAATAAACAGACTAGGCCAAACTAGACCCTAAACAGGCCAGGCCGTAGGCCACCTAATAGGGGTCTGGCCTATTCCCATCCCTACTTTTGATATGAGGTGCATTGCTGCAATTGAATACTTATTGCATTGTTAGTATAAGAGTTACTTGATTTTTTTTGAGAAATTAAAGAAATAAATTAACTAATTTATCTATTATTTTTTGAACTAATTTATTTGATTTATAAATTGATGTATAAATACTTTAGAATACATATTAATTAAGTGTTTTTTTAGTTTTTTTTAAGTTAATTGATTTTTATATTAATGAACAAATGAAGAACAGATTTTTCATACCATTTGGGTCAAGTTAAACTCAAATTTCGTGATGGTTTTAAAAACTGTTTACATTTTCTGATTTATATATTTATTTTATGTCAACAAAATAAATCAAATCCGTCAAATTGAGTCAAACGAACAAAACGAAAAAAATGAACTTGGAAATCAAATTTCTGCAAGGCTAAACCCTACATACACTTTGTATCGACATTTGTAAATTTGTGAACAACATGCCTTGTTAGTAAATGGATTACTGCTTACTATGTTTAAAAAAAATCAAATGAAAACTCTTGGTTTTGCTTCCAATAATGACAGGGCAATTGTATTCTCTTGTATCTAGAGGGGGGAAAATATATAGCCTAAAGTATACTTTTAATCCTTTATGTTTGCGTCATGTTTCATTTTAGTCCTTTAAATTTAAAAAGTGCACTTTCAGTCCCTCAAACTTAACGCCGATTGATTCTCTTAATGAAAATTGTTGACTCATCAAATTTAATTGATACTGTGCAATAAAACGTTGACAAAGTACACTCACATTTTAATTTTAATTTAATAATATCATAAATTTGATATTTTAAATTGTGTAAAATAAAAAAATATTTAAAATAATATCATTAAATTTGAGGAGTCTGCAATTTCCGTTAAGAGAGACTAATGTTGTTAAGTTTAAGGGATTAAAAGTGTAATTTTTAAACTTAAATGATTAAAGTGAAACCTGATGCAAACATAAAGGACTAAAACTATACTTTAGCAAAAAATATAAAGAGCATTCTTTCAAAATAAGAAAATAATTAAAGATTTATCCAAAATCATTTATCATTAATTTTTTTACTCATTAACAACTTTATAAGGATTTAATCAATTTTATAGGATCATGCCGAAATTAAAACTACTGTTTTTTATAGTGCTTTTATTTGGCTACATTAATTTTTTTTTTTCATAAATTGATGTAGTTAATTTAACTAACTTCCTAATTCAGTAATTCCCAGACTACTTACTCTGCTTTAATCTCGATAATATCATATATACCAAATCCAATAAAAGATAATTCTAACTAATTCTATCACAATATGGGGATACTTTAACACGTTACAGTGAACAGCAACTCATCAAAACGACGCAGTTTTGGATCACAAGAAAGGGTCATAGGTATATATTGGAGAATCGAAGTCATCTCGCAATTGCCGAGTTCTCAAATTTCCTCCCCCTTTTCTGCCCTAAAGTCACGACCTCATTGCAATCTTGATCATCCTGAAATCGAAAGCGAATTCGGTTCACGGTTAAAGCTCTAACCTGCGATAACTACTGAGTTGTAATCTTCAAAGGAGAAGACGATGTGGGCTGCTTCATGCCTCGCATCATGCTGCGCGGCTTGCGCTTGTGATGCGTGCCGGACGGCGGTATCAAGTATCAGCCGGCGTTCCGCTAGGATTGCCTACTGTGGGCTATTTGCGTTTTCACTAATTGTTGCATGGATTCTTCGTGTAGTCGCTGCTCCCTTGATGGAGAAAATCCCCTGTAAGCATTTGAATGTTTTGCTTCTTGATCTTTATCTGTTTGTTTGTAGGTCTTGTTGTATCTATCATCTCTTGATTATGCAAGAAAAAAATAAAATATTTTAATTTATTTTACATTTTTTTAATTTGGATAACTGATTTCTTCAATGAGTGTCGACAATGATATATCTTTGAAAATTTGAGATGCATCGTCAATATTGGTAGTTTTATCACAGTTTGAAAATTTGAGATGCATCGTCAATATTGGTAGTTTTATCACAGACAATTTTGGATTTTCATAAAGATTGTTAGGAAGCTGGAATAGACTATTATTGCACGACTGAGCTGTGCAGACAATTGGATATGTTGCAGATGATAGTCGGGGCTTTCAAATCAATAAGCTATTTCCGAAAGTTAAAACTCTATTGTTTATGCACTCTAAGGTTCATTATTAATATTTATCAATATCAGTCAATGTAAAATGTAAAATCTCCAGGAGTGAAGCTATTCGTAAGCGTATGAAGCTTGTCGGGCCTTTTTTTTATTGTTTCAATCGTTCTTCACATATTCCATTGGATTCTGAATAATTTCTTTCATTCCCGCCTTTAATTCTTTTCTTTGCATTTTCATCTGATTCACATGTTAGAAAAATTATGTACAATCATTAAAATTTTTGAATTTGTTCCATCTTATCTATGACACGGAGAAATATACTTAGTTTTTGTTTGTATTTCGTAATTTACATGGCACAAACACAAAGACCATGTTTACACCCCCCCCCTTTTAATGCTTCCCCTGTTAAAGCTTTACTGCGAGCGAATTAGTGGCTAACTGAGTATAAAGTATCTATATATTCCGGAAACAGTTGTGCTAGTATCTTATTATCCTAGTTAAGATGCGGATGACTTTCTTGTTTTAATGTTAGGATTAAGCAATATACTTTTGTCATGGCTGCAGGGATAAATCACTTCGCACATACACCTAGTAAAGAATGGTTTGAAATAGATGCAGTTCTGCGGGTTAGCTTGGGAAATTTTGTCTTTTTCACTATTCTAGCAATTATGATGATTGGTGTGAAAAGCCAGAAGGATCCTCGTGATGGTTTGCACCATGGAGGATGGATGATGAAAGTCATATGTTGGTGCCTCTTGGTCATCTTCATGTTTTTCCTTCCAAATGAGATTATTGACTTATATGGTAATTAGTTCTTATGCTCTAGTTTAATTCATTTGAATTGTAATTGATTTTTCTCAGTAAAGTCCCAAGCATATTAAGCGATGTGATCAGTTTCTGAACACCGTAACAACATACAAATTAGTTTGCTTATTATATTAAATTTTCTCTTTTAGTTGTTAGCATCACGGGGATAATAAGGTAAAATGTATTGTATGGGAACTTTAGATTGTAGAGTGATAAAAGGCTTACAGTGCATCTTATGGAAGATTTAGATTGTGGAATGCTAAAAGGCTTACTGCTCAATGATCAAGCAGATTATGAATTGAAGGGGTTCAATAAATATAGGCTTTTACAAAGTATTCTTTTGCCAATCATCCTATGTTTGACTCTGATGAAATTTTTCGTGTTTGCAGAAACATCATCAAAGTTTGGCTCAGGTTTGTTCCTTCTTGTTCAAGTTGTGCTGTTGTTGGATTTTGTTCATAGATGGAATGACACATGGGTTGGATATGACGAGCAGTTCTGGTGAGCCTGGCTTTTGCTATACTGACTTAATTTCTCTGATGTAATTTTCTTGCATGACAGTTTCTAAGTTATCTTCTCATTATTTTTCTTTTATACAGGTACATTGCTCTGTTTGTGGTTTCTCTTGTTTGTTATGTGGGTGCATTTGTTTTCTCCGGAGTTCTCTTCCACTTCTTCACAGTGTCTGGACAGGACTGCGGGCTCAATACATTTTTTATTACCATGACCCTGATTTTTGCATTTGTTTTTGCTATAGTGGCTTTGCATCCTGCAGTAAGTTCACTATTTGATTTTATTGTAGCTAACCTCTTCAATTTCGTTTGGTCAATGCAAATTTGTTGATTGTTTTTGTCTTGTGGTATTAGATTGCTATTGGTTTAAGCACTGGTTGAATGTGTTAATCTAATAGACTTGTTTTCTTCTGTGCTATTTTTATCATTTTATAATGTTTTATCATTGGACAATGAGCATTCAGATCTTTTTGTTAATAATAACATGTAGTTGGTGATTTGTTCTTGCTACTTATGGGCATGATCTGTACATTTCTCATGGACACGATCTGTACATTTTATAGCTTGTTTGGTGGTTTCTTTGGGAGAAGCAGAAATGTACTTTTGATTATTTTGGGGTGGAGGAAGTGTTAAAATGAGTAAAAATCTGCTTGAATTTTTGAGTCTTTAGTCTCTTTGCATGACTTTGTTGAATTGAATTGTTTTTGAACAGGTAAATAGTAGCATCCTGCCAGCTTCAGTGATATCCTTATACTGCACTTATCTCTGTTATAGCGCACTGGCTAGTGAACCAAGAGATTATGAGTGCAATGGTCTTCACAAGCACTCTAAAGCTATTTCCACTGGCACCCTTACTTTAGGTCTAATTACAACTGTTCTGTCAGTTGTCTATTCTGCTGTACGAGCTGGATCATCGGCTGCAGTGCTTTCTCCTCCAAGCTCACCTCGTGCTGGTAATCGCTAAAATCCAAAGTTTGGAGTACAATAAAAATATAAAATGCTATATTGAAAAGTATTACTGTTTCATAATATTGTTAGAGACATTGATGCCATGAAAGCAATCATGATTTGTCATGTTGATATTCATTGGAAATTGAATCACATTTCCTGTTTAACTACAATTAATAACTGTGAATCTGGATTTTGTCTGCAGAGAAACCTTTGCTACCTATGGATGCCAAGGAGGAAGATAAGGCTGAAAAGGCAAAGCCAGTTACCTATTCATATGCCTTTTTCCACTTAATTTTCTCTCTTGCTAGCATGTACTCTGCAATGCTCCTGACTGGGTGGACAACCTCTGTTGGGGAGAGCGGGAAGATAGTTGATGTAGGGTGGCCCTCCGTGTGGGTTCGCATCGTCACTTGCTGGGCAACTGCTGCGCTGTACACATGGTCTCTTGTTGCTCCAATCCTCTTCCCGGACCGGGAATTCTAGGTGCCCTGTTTCTCAGTTGCAAAGTTCTGGAGAAGGGTTTATATCTTATCAAGTGCAATATATATCGGTTGCTATGGTCTGTTGCTTTTATCATATCATGTGTTCCCTGGAATAAATGTTTGACATAATGCTAAATTCTGAGCGGCCAAATTTGCTTGTATAGTCAACTGCTTTGATACTCAGAAGGATTTGTTCTCTATTATGGTAATATGACATTATCCTCAAGGACTAATAGAAGGCCATTATGAGCTTTGATTACGAATTATCGATTAGCAAATTAGGAATTGAAGTGGCTTAAATCAATAGAGCATTGCTTCTTAGCAAGCCATTTGGTTATGGAAGCATGAAGTGTTTACCTCTACGTGAATGGTAGTCACTCATTGCGCTGTTAACAGCAGAAATGGATATGATTGAGGGAGAAAGGGATTTGTATGGTAAGCAACGAAGAATCCCTTTCAATTATTGCTGTTAAATTTGCCGAGCTGAATGGCTAATTTACTGTTTTCACATTTTTTTAGCTTAAAAAATCACGTCAATTTGCGAGTTGACTTGTCAATGCTTTCTAAAATTATGTAAATTAAAATGTATATTTCTAACAAATGCTTAATTTTAATAATGATTAACGATGTTTTAATTAAGAAATTGTGGAAGGGTAAAATTAAAATAATGAAATCAATTATGCATATTTTGATGTAAGATAGTTTGGTGTAAATAATGACTTACATATAATATTTAAATAGTACTTATGAATTGACGTAGGCAATCAATTGCCAATGCCTTTCCTATTACCTTTTTTTTTTCCAACATGCCTTTTCTATTACTCTCTCTTAATTCTTCCTTAATATAAAAAAAAGTTGGATAACTAATTTAAAAAAGACTAAACAAAACAGTCAAAGCAATTTTTTACTTTTTTAAAATACCTCCTTCCATCATAGTTACTTTTAGATACAAATCTCTTAACCTGGTCTGATCAATAAAAATATTTTAAAAAAATATTATAGATTTGAAAGATAAAATGAATTGAGGTATTATATTTAGAATTAAATTTAATCTCCAACTAATTGTCTCAGTATTATAGAGTCTGGTTATTGCAATATGTTTTTTCTTTAAAAAAAACAGATCAATCCAGCATCAGTTTAGGGCTGTAGCACCAAGGAATAATGGGCCTCAGATCAGGAATAGGCTTATCCAAGTAGCCAACACGTCCTACCAATAGACGGGTTCATCTTTCGGGGGAAAAAGAAGCAAGCGGGTTCATCAAAGGCGAGAAATTGAAGAACAGAAACGAACAATCGATCTCGAAAGAGCGGGAGAGAAAGTGTGGAAGTGAGAAGCAAAATCAGGGAAGATGGGAGGAGGAATGGAAGCCCACAAGAACAGGTTCATAGAGGATTGGAGTACTGCTAGGGAGAATCTCGAACATAATTTCCGATGGACTCGCCGCAACTTGGCCCTCGTTGGCATCTTTGGCATTGCAATTCCCGTCCTGGTCTACAAGGGAATTGTCAGAGAATTTGTATGTTTCTGTGATTTTCTACCATTTTTAGTTGAATGATTTAAGTTTTTATGTCATGTGATAGCCATTTGCTGCTGCTTTCGGAGATCCGTTAACGCCCTATTTTTTCCCATGTTAGTCACTGTCCATGTGGTGAAACGTCTGGATAATCGTGTTCACTCATTATAGTTCTGTAAAAGAATATTTCTGGTAGCCTATGCTTAAAGATGCTGCCTTTTTCCCTCTTGTATGTGAATTTTTCTCTTATGAAGTAACTTTCTGGAGAAAGACAGAGGTACAAATGTCGGATGCAGAAATATTTTATGGGGCTGCTTTGAGTTAACTTAAGGATGTCTGTCTGACTGTCTGTAAAGGTCTAGAGTAGCTTGGATGATGTGGCAAGACACAGTGTTGCTGGACTTGTAAGCAATAGCTTAAGTTCACACTGTTTCTGTCTTGGAAAGAATAACTAGTTTGGAGTGATAAGAATACTGGAACATCATAGAATATAGATGATGCACTAAGCTGGCTGTGCATTTATTATTATGTAATTCATTAATCTGCACTTAATTTCTTCACCCTGTCCTGAGGACTTGGAGCTATTATACAGTCTTGTAGATTTATGGTTGTGGGTCTGGATTTTGGAACCTTGATCTTGATATGGGCATTTGACGCTCCTCTTCCCTTCCCCCTTCTCACGTCATTGCATTATTAAAATTGAGCATCTAGTTTACATGCTCCTATTTTTGTGTGAGGATTTGGATGATAACCGTAAGATCTTTCCTGTTAGATTGGAACTTGATTAATACCACTGGAGATTTTTAGTAGTTGAAATGCTTCGACTTTGATTAGTACAACCGGAGATTTTTAATTATTGAAATGGTGAAACCTTGACAATGCATTTTGAAAGTATGAGAGCTTATCTGAATTAATGGTTGCATTGCAATATTGAGATTTCAATGAGTTGTCATGAAATGGATGGCTGCTAGCAGTCTACAGAACCTGCTACTGAATACAATGTAGAAAAATTTCAACATCATATACGATTCTTTGAAGGATCATTGCCTATGCTGGATTTTTCTGTTTGAAAAGGATGTGAGTTTCACATTCTGCGTTACTTCATCCTTGGACATACTTATACTGCTAAATTAAGCTCAATCTGGCTCTCTTTTGCTTGATCTCTACGTTGCGAATTGTGATACACAGGTTCTATATGATATGATATGTTTCACAAAATTTTCATTAATTTTGTTCTGTGTGTCTCACAGTCATTTTGTTACGTTTCAGCACATGCAAGATGAAGATGCAGGCCGACCATATAGAAAGTTCCTGTGAGAATTTGACTAATGCTTTGTAATAATTGTGGGACTTGCGAAGATTGGACAATGAGACCACAAACGTGTGCCTTTTTCCTCCCTCCACTAAGCGTTTTTCTATTTTTCTCTCTTGGAGTGAAAAGCGAAGACCTCGTATGAAATCACTTGGTGTTGGACTTGATTACATTGCAGTTTGTTATTGTTCTTTTTATAGAAAGAAAATCCATGGTTGTGTTGTTTCACTCATCATGAAAGCAGCCATATTTCACCAATGAACAGTCATAACTGTCCTCTTCATCTGAACCCATAAGAGTTTCTGATACTATGGATAAAAGGGCTAACAATCAGAAACATTTTCATCTTACATTGATCAGCAATTGATAGATCCTTCAATCTTAACAGGGTGACGTCCAGAAAAAATGTTTTTATTCATATTTTTGGTGTGTTGGGCTAGTCCTTTTTTGTTATTTAAGTAATATGTATCAGCCATGGGTACATCTCCTAACATTGTAATGGATTAGTTGCTGATCCAAATGTGTTTTGGGCTGCAATTTGACATGTTTTTCTAAACACATGGCCATAGATGACCGGTCTAATAATCATGCTGTCTTTAACCTCATTGAGGGTGTTTCTCTGACAAATGAATTGACCGTTATGCTTCATAAAATTTAAAAATAAAAAATTTTGAGCCAAAATGCAAGAATGACAAATGATCATTCACATTAATAAATAATATAATGCTACCTTTGGTATTTAACATAAGAACTAATTTATTTGAAGAGATTAATGAAACTAAATAAGTTATTTAAAAGTATTTATTTATATGTATCATTAGATTATATATCAATTTATAAGTCAAACAAATTAATTTAAAAAAAAATGATTAATATAAATAGGTTAAAGTAATTTATTTAGTTGATTAATATAAATAGGTTAAAGTAATTTATTTAATTTTCTTAATATTCAAATAAAATAATTAACTTTTATATTATAGATGGAAGGTAGTAATATTTTCTATTGGAGTTCATCGCAAGGCACTTACAAAAAAAGGGGCGTATTGATCTCAACTTGTGATCACAAATTTGCAACGTGCGACTGACATTTTTCCTTGTGAGTTTTAAGGGCATAACATTTTTCAAGATCCTCCATATGAACATCTGATTATGAAAAGAACTTGCCACTTTCATATGTGTTTCCAAGCTATCTGCATGAGCTCTCTGCCCAAATTTTCTTATACTCTAAACTAACTTTCCATATCAACGTGTCATGTTCATCAATCATTGGAAAGCATGGGTCCAGAATAATCATACCAGATTAGAATTCCATCTATCTTATGATGCTACAACATTTGAACATGTTATGGAATGATATCTTATAACCAACCACCTGCAATAAAAACAAAACAAGTGTCTGATGAAAATTCTGCCTTATGTCATCATCATGGCTTGGCTGGTGTCGCCATCATGATATTCCTTCATTGCAAGTTTGCTTCTTTGGAGTAATTACTCTTATCCACAACCAAAAAAAAAAAAAAATACTGATAATGCCTTTGTACTCTTCATGAAGTTTCTGATAACATACTCTTATATTTCTTTTGTTGTTTTTTTTATCTGGACCGATTTCTTATAACTGCTGTATGTAAATTACACGTGACAAGAGTAGACTCAAGCAATAAGAGTTTTTTACTTATCTAATTCTATCTATAAATTACTTTTAATGTGTTTAATCTGAATAAATAACAAGAAAAACTTTAAATATCATTAAACATATTTTAAACTTTAACAACTTTCTAATTTTATACATGTTTAATATAAATTCTAGCATAGAAAGTATAAAATCTGCTCATTAATAAATGAAATGTAAAATTATACATTTATTTTAAAAATTCAATGATGTACTTATATATTGAATAAAAAAAATCTTATTTTTTTTACTTGCTTTATAAATAAGATCAAACAAGTATATTAATCCATTTAGTTGCTTGTAGAGGATGAGACAGTGCACATTTGAGACCATTGATAGGCCTGAATGAATATTTAATGTTGGGGTAAGGTTCTTTTTTTTTTTGGAACCTTTCTTTGAGCCCCTACTTACAATCATTCTTTCTATTATTTATGTATTAATTGTTAATGCTAAGAAAGAAATTCACCACCATATGTCCGTAAATATATTAAAATTTACACTATGAAATTCATCCAAATTTCATGCTTAGGAAGGAACCAAAACCATGGCATGATAAATTGTGCCAGTTTGATGTATCCAAGACTCAAGCTTTAAACTATTATGGTCCAGCATCCCACATGAGAAATGGGACAAGTGTGCTCATTTTGCTAGATCTCCGATTATTCAATACGATGTGGCTACTGCCAACACCGAACGAACTAATGGGACAAGCGATATAGTACACAGTAGGTGGGTCATGCATGGCCAGAACCAGCTGGGAGGGGTGAGAGAGAGGGAGGGGGGAGAGAGGGTATTGCGATGTTGTTATTGTGGTACAGCTTTGCATTGCCTTTCCCTTCACCTGATCTTAGACCTCATCTCACACCGCCATGTCGGTGGCATTATTTTTTCTCTTTCACTTCCCGCTCTTTTGGCTTTTCGGGCTCTTTATTAAGCCTTTCTGTATTCAACCTTCTTCACCACCAACCAGTTCATTACTATTGAATGCCATTTCTTGTGATTCTGGGTTTGCTATTGAATCTGCGGGCTGTTCATTTGCATTTGCTTTTTGTCACCTAGGAGTGCTTGGTTATTTATTGTGCCTTTGTCTCTTGACCTTTCAATTTCATCTCATTTGGTTTGGTTATCCGCCGAAAGAATCAAACTTTCCCTCCACTGGCTTGTTTCCCTCTTCATTCTTTTGGACAACATTGCTCTCTTCAAAATTCTGGGAAAGCTCTGCTTGTTTTGCATTTGTATTATTATATTTTGGTTTCTATAGAACCGGGCTGCAAGACCAATGTGCAAAATAAACAATAGTTCATCGGGCATGAGGCTGTGGTGGGTGATTGGGTTTGTAGGATTGGCGATTATCAAAGTGGTTGAAGGTTTCGACAATGTCAGTGTGACAGACATGGATTATATCAAGAGAGGGGGTTTCAATTACAAGCCCTTAATGGTGGGAATCACTCTTATTAATGGAGCTGCTGCCAAAGGCGCAGGTATTTCTTCTTCTTATCTAACCGCTTCTCTGCATTTATATTCCATTGCAAATGAGCTTTCTTTTTTCTCTTCTTAATGTTTTTAACCGCATTTGTTTTTGGTTCTCTTTTCTTTTATTAATCTTTTGTGGAGTACTTCTAAAATATGCTTGTTCAAGTTGAGGGCTTACGGAGCCACCGATAATTATTTTGTTCTTATGGTGGCTTTTCTCATAATATATGATAAGTTTCACTTATGAGCTTCTGAGCATGGAAGTTGCACTCGAGTCTCGAGCAATGGTGCCTACGTCATCATCATATGAACATTAAGAACTATCAAGATTTAACCATTAAGAATATGGGCTACAAATTCCTTAGTTTTAAGTTGCTTTTCTCGTTTGAGATTACTTTAACTGAGACATGGAGACTAAGACATGTGAACAAACTTTTCGAAATCACCGAGTATGCGGGTCACTCCTTTGAATTAAATCAAGCTTTATTAGATAATTGCGCTGTGTCATATATCATGACTTGCATTCTCCATGTGCAGTTTGCCTGGATGGATCTTTACCAGCTTACCATCTTCACCGTGGTTATGGTTCTGGATCAAATAGTTGGCTCATACAATTGGAGGTATGTGTTGCTGTTCAAATTTTTGCCATATTTTATTTTTATGTAAAATAGGGTTTAAGCTAGTGATCATGCCTTGATCAGCTGGCATGTTTAAGCTAATGCATTCTTAATTGACTCTTAACTACTGAATTACATAAGCTTAACTTGTTATGCAAGTAGTTCTTTTGGTGCATGCTTCCAGAAATCAAAAGTATTACATGAACTTGAAAAACTTATGCTTCATTACATTGTAAGGAGGCCAACTTTGCCTTCCACCTTAGTAGTACACATTATTTTGTCAATTGGGGTATGATTGGTATAGTCAGGATATGATATTGTCAAGATAGGTTTTTTGTGTGGATTTAACTTGTTCCACCTAAATTGATAACTTCAGCAAGCCTTTTCATGTCAGGGAGGAGGCTGGTGTGGAAATATCAAGACTTGTCAGTACAGTAAGAGAACTCGTCATGGTTCATCCAATTTCATGGAAAAGCAGATTCCATTTGTTGGAATATTGAGCAACAAGGCTGAAGAAAACCCTGGTAGAACACAAACTCAGCATTACTAGGTTTCCCATTGTTCACATGCTGTTCTGTTTCTGTGTAAATCAACTTCTTTATTCTGCTTGATGAATTTATTTGCAGATTTTTTCAACTGGAACAGAGTAAAAATTCGTTACTGTGATGGCTCATCCTTTAGTGGGGACAGTCAAAATAAAGTAAGTGGCAAAACGGGTCTATCTTCAATATTATCTTGTCTATGAGCCATGCATTGTGTGAACTATGGTTTACAACATCTACATGAATACTCCATCCATACAAGCATAACTTTTTTTCAAGTTGTCTTTTCTAGGAGCCAGATTTTTTCCTTCTAATTTTGTTCTGTTCTACATTTTTAAAGGTTTATAGTTATGGTGGTCTTGCTATGCATAGCATTCTTTATTCTCTATTTGTCATAATTCTCCATCTTCTTTTCCCATTTTACCTGTTAATTTGGTTTTTCTTCATTTTTGCATTATATTTGTCGAAAGTAAAATTAAACTGTCAAGTCATGACAACTAACTGAAGGGCTTGATCTGTGATGGATTATGATAATTTAGAATGCTGAATTACTACTAATTTCATCTTTGTTCTATAGGCCGCAAATTTGTACTTCAGAGGACAACGCATCTGGGTAGCTGCTATGGAAGAGTTAATGTCAAAGGGCATGCGCTATGCTAAACAGGTTTATATGGCAGTTTCAGCAAAGATAACATGATTAGCTGGTATAGACTTCTGTTTGATTTCATTGATTTGTTCAAACAGGCTCTTCTATCTGGATGTTCTGCTGGAGGTTTAGCATCTATACTTCATTGTGACAAATTTCGGGGACTGTTTTCCGCAACAACAAGAGTCAAATGCTTAAGTGATGCTGGTTTGTTCCTCGATAGGTAAAAAATCATTACATAGACTTTCAATTCTAATCCTTAATTCATTAGATATTATGCTGAAAGGTCGTGTTGCTCATATGGACTGCTAATAACAAAATATTTTTCTTGAGTTGCAGTGTTGATGTATCTGGCAGTCGCACTTTGAGGAGGACATTCAGAGACGTGGTTTCCTTACATGTATTTTGTCCTTTTATACTTTCTTGTTGATTTCCTTTTGTTTCTAAATTTCAAGACAGATCAATTAAATATAACAAACTAGTGAAGAGTAGAGAACCAAATTCATGTTGTATTAAATTAGTTAGTTGCCTCAATATTCTGAAGCATAACATAAAGACACTGTTTCAACTTGTTTGAGTAGTGAGTTAAAGGTGGACGATTGTACTAGGATTTTAAGTTGCAGTATATACACTGAGTATTCAGTCTGCTACATAAATCACCCTGCCCCCTTATTCCCTTGTTGAATGACAGAGGAAGCACACAATGTTGCTGAATAATTTCTGTGTATAGAATAATGAAGAAGAATTACATTTGATCAAATGCTCATCCTTTACATATACAGACTTTTTAATGGGCTTACTGGGCTTAAGGCCCAATGGAGACTATTTTCTACACTCCCCCTCAAGTTTGGAGTTATACAAATTAACAAAACTCCTAACATGCTTTACAATTTCATTTGTGGATCTTTTCCTATTTCTATTGGGTACTTTTCCCTTTATTCAATCAAATGCCACAGCTTTTGTTGCTGTGCCTTTCTTGTATTCTTGTGGCTATGAGTACATTTAAGAGTGGATCCTCTTTTCCCCTGCCTCTGCAGCTTTTATTGCTGTGCCTTTCTTGTGACAATGAGTGCATTTAAGGGTGGATCCTCTTCTCCCCCTGCCTCTACAGCCTTTGTTGCTGTGCCTTCATTGGGCAATGAGTACATTCGAGGTGGATCCTCTTCTCCCCCTGCCTCTGCAGCCTTTGTTGATGTGCTTCTTTAGGCAATGAGTGCATTCGAGGTGGATCCCATTCTCCCACTGCCTCTGCAGCCTTTGTTAATGTGCCTTCTTTGAGGCAATGAGTGTAGGTCTCATTCGGACCCATCTAAAGAAAAATAATTAATTATCACCTTTCAAAAACTAATCAGGACAGGAAGATCTATTACTATTGAGAACTTGTGCATTAATAGCAGAGATGATGAGAAGATTCCCTTTTTTTTTGGCGGGATGGAAGAGCTCACTCTTGCCTTCTCTTCTTCTTCCCCAAAAACTCATCTTTCTTGATCTCTTTCTTCTTCTTTGACTTCTTGATCAGATTCTCTGTTTTCTCCTTTTTCAGCAGTTTCAAGCTTCCTCTAGGCCTAAAATGTAAGCCCATCATGGATCTTCTGAACTCCATTATTGAGGTGGATTGTAACTCTTACACAACAAAGCATACACATTCCACGTAATATGTGCGCATCACAGCGGATTCTAGTTGAACGCTTGCTCCTGTGTCATTAGCATAGGCACATGGAACAGCTTTATCTAGAACTTTTCTTTCATCTTGATCTGTTTCGGTGTGATTATTGGCAAAGTGTTCAACATCATCCTTTTCTTGGTCCTTTTGATGGATAGGCATCACATCTTGGATATGCCTTTCTGTAGAAACTGCCTCAGAAGAAACTTGCTCATTGGTTAAGTCTCTACCCTTTTCTTTTCTGAGTGACAACTTGTTGTGACTTTCGAGGATGGAGTTATGTCTATAACAGGAGATTCTGGCTTGGAATCTAGCCTCTTTTTCCATCCAAACTTCAAAGGAATGACACCTGAACTCTTTTATTTTTTTTTTTTTTGTGGCGGAGCCTCCCTGATCTTTCTCAAGCAAGTTTTGGTGCATTCAGAGTACATGTGTGTGTGTGTGAGATCTAAATTGGACCCTCCAAAGCACTGGCCAAAAAAATCTGTAACCTTCATAGTATGCAAAGTATATATCTCTGCATTTGAACAAGAATATTTTCGGATGAAATTAAAGAAAATAACAGGAAGAAAAAAAATAAAGTGTGAAATATCTATCTTTGCTTCGGATCAAGATCAAGATCAAGCTCTCCGTGCTTTAGGGAATCTTGCGCAAAACGAGAGCGGGCAAGTCTTGAAGATTCTCAGCAGTCCCAGTCACAAGAATCCCACTTTTTGGGCACTCGACGTCGCCGAAACGGCTGAGCAGCCCACAACCCCACGGCGTTGCCGAGGCCATTGACATCTCGTGCTTCTGCATGAGGCGGTGTTTAAAGCCCAACCAATTATCTTCTCTGCATTTTCGTTTGAAAGTGCCTGATCTTTAATGCACAAAGTCTCGAGTAATTCACATTCCATCCCACAACGACTCAAAACCTTGGTTAATTGCCCCTTGCAGAAAAGCTCCGGCCTTTGCAGAGGGAGCATCACCAATTCCTTCAGCATATCCTTGACATTTTCAAGAGCTCCAATATCATCAAAAGTAACACCAATGTCACTGGGAGGAATTACATCAGCCAACAACCTCTTTTCAAATTCATTCTCTGTTATAACATCCTTCAGAGACTTCTTCAAGCTCTTGGACTCATTTTGAATGGCCTGCAAAATCCCAATTCCATACTGGATGCTTTCACATGACAATACAAGCTTTGAATTAGCATCGACTTCGGGGTTCTGCATGAGGTGGTAGATGATAGGTGGACCTTTTTTTTTTCTGCTCAGTTTCTTTTCTTTCTTTATGGATTTCTTTAAGGATGAGCCGTCTTTCTTGAGCTCATCCCATCCAGATCCAGTAAAACGATGAGCCTCTGCTCTGATACCGTGTTGAATGACAGAGGAAGCACACAATGTTGCTGAATAATTTCTGTGTATAGAATAATGAAGAAGAATTGCATTTGATCCAATGCTCAGCCCTTACATATATAGACTTTTTAATGGGCTTACTGAGCTTAAGGCCCAATGGAGACTATTTTCTACATCCCTTCTGTTTTTCTTCTTGTCTCCCCAAAAAAAAAAAAAAGAATTCTTAAGTGTTAGAGCCAGATGATAGGTTTGACTCAATTTCACAGCTCAGAAATTTATGTCAAATTTTCATGGTTGGATGCTTCAATGGGTTCATCAAATTGCTTGAATATTGTTAGCAAGATAAGATGTATAGGTGCACCAAAATATACTGAAAATAGAAGTTGATCTGTATCTTTGGTGGCAGGGAGCGACAGGGAGCCTTCCAAGTAGCTGTACCAGTCACTTCAATCCAACTTTGGTAACTAATTGTTTTGGGTCTTTCAATATCATTAAATCACTAGTGTAGCATAATCACGTCTCGTCACTTAAGATATATACTCTGAAAATGGGCATAACATTTACATGAAATGCTAGTACTGTCATTTTTCAAATGCAGAAGCTCAAGCAGTATGAGAAAATATTCTATTATTTCTTCTCTCATGTGATTGTGAATTCATCATTTGAGTGTTAGGGTTTTTAGTTGATAAATTGCAGCAATTAGAGTTTAATTAGGGTTTTGAACAAAGATTTATAGACCTACGCTTTTGAAAGCCTATACTTAGTATCCTTGTTGAATTTGGAAACTAAGTATAATCAGAAAATCTTATTTTAGTTGTTTATAGAGGGCCTCAAGTTAGTTCTCATGGCCCTTTCCTATTAACTAGACCACACCCCATGCAGATTGCACAATGTAGGATTCTCAAGTCAAATGCTTAATTCTTTAAGGGTCTTTCCAAGGTCACCCAAAAAATGGGTTGTTCATAAATTCATGTTTCGCATATTGTCAGACTCGAAAGACAAGATACTTGGTTGCCTACAACCCTTCATCATCATCATCATTCCCCCCCCCCTCCTCTTCCTCCTCTTACAAAGTGAATGATATGTGTGTGACCCAATATTCTCACACATTGCATGGGACAATTCTAAAAGAAAAATGTAATTAATCTTAAATTTTGACAAAATTTCCTTTTTATTCTTTCCTGCTCTACATCAGAAGTTCCTCACGTTTTTTTTCTTTGTTTTTTGTTTTGTTTTGTTCTTAGTGCTTCATCCCTCAGTATTTAATTTCCAGTGTCAGGACACCGCTATTTATTCTCAACGCAGCATATGATACTTGGCAGGTAAACACCTATAACACTAGTCTCTTTTGATTGATTATTTGAGGAATACCATTGTAGCCTTTATAAAACTCCACTAGTTACTCTAATCTTCCTTCAAGAAAAAGCACATTGGTGATGTTGAAATATGCTATAAAATTGATTCAAAAGCAAATTCCTTTACATTGAAGAATCTCAGTTTTGTTGGACACATGGCCTTATCAGCCATTACCTCATCATGTTGAGTGTGAATATTTAGGATAAATTAGGAACATGTAATCTCTTAACACATGAACATTATGATCCCTATTGTTAAGGTGGCATTGACTTAAATCCCTTTCACTTTTATCAGATTCAGGCCAGCCTAGCACCGCCATCAGTGGACCGTCGTTGGAATTGGGCCGAGTGCAGAAAAAACTACGCTCGTTGCAGTGCATCACAGATTCATTATCTTCAAGGTGGTTAAGTTGAACTTCAAGAATATTTATTTCTTGAATCTGCCACTGTTTTAAATATTAGCGGTAGTTTCAAGTTGTTATTAGTTGCTCTTTACATATTTCGACTGTTCTCTTTAATGCTGTCAAACCTTGGACAATGTAGGATTCCGAAATCAAATGCTTAATTCTGTCAGGGGCTTTTCGAGAGCTCGCAAAAATGGATTGTTCATAAATTCATGTTTCACGCATTGTCAGACCGAAAGACAGGATACTTGGCTTGCCTACAATTCTCCCCATATTGGAAACAGAGTATGTGCATTCTAATTTCTAAAGAAATAATCCTTAATTGCTTCAATTCAATTATGCAATAACATATTTAAATCACAAATCCATAGCATGCCATGTTTATACGTTCTCTTTAATTTTTCTGATAGTTGCTTTATGGGCTTAAGTGCTTATTTATTTCTCTAATACATGGCTAAAACATATGCAGGGGATTGCACAGTCTGTTGGAAACTGGTTTTTTGATAGAGTTGGAATACAAGCTATTGGTTGCGCTTACCCTTGTGACAAAACCTGCCATAATTTGGTCTTTGAGTGAAAAACAAGACTGCCTAAAATATCATTCTTTAAGAATTTTTGTTTTACTCTCTACCATTACATTGCCAATATATCATTGGAATGTTTAAAGTTAGGACCTTGTTAGGAGAGGAAGCAAGCTGTGTTATAAAACCAGATCACAGCGATAGAAGCATTTCTAATTCTCGTTTATTCATGTTAACCTGTTGGTTGAGCTTTTAAAGGTTGATTATATACTAAATTATTTTAAGTTTCCAAATCAGAATTTCTGTCTGCAACTTCATTGTTGTGATTTGTCTTCAAATTATCCATGGATTCTGTTGGCATAAGAAAATATTGCCTTCGTTATGATAGTTTTTCTGATTATAATGTCTGTTTTCTATTCCTTCACGGGTTTTTTTTATATTCAAGTGCCCATTTGTTGAATTAGAGACAAATTATTTTTTCAATGTAATTTATGATCTACGAGGTATGTGAGATGAGTTTTATTTTAGTTTGTGTAAATGTGCTTTTCTAACCTTAGCATAGAAAGGTTTAACTCATCTTCTTTCTTATGAAATGAAAAGAAGTTGATGATAGTTGTTTAGAATTTAGAACATTCATTGGTAAACACAGCTAACATAAACTGATTAGAGTTGTAAGATGCTTAGGCCATGGTTGATTTGAAAAGTGAAGAGGCATCATGTTCATTAAAAAGCTACAATCAAGGGTGTGGGTGCCTGCATACACACACGTTTAGTTAAGTACAAGTATACTCACTAAAGAAAATGATGTTAAACACATTGTTGGAAAATATATCTAAACGTAAGAGATTATTCCCTTACACTAAACATAATCCCAGTTGTCTTTATATCATATTTCATCCTTGCATTTATATATTAGGAAAGAAAGTGAAACAAGTTTACAAATTTATTTAGAGCTCTTGCGTCATAATTATATTAGCTTATCTTCTCTCCTTTTATTTCAAAATTCACCCTCTATTCTCAAGTGAACAAAATGCAAGACAAATCGGCCAGCAATGGATTTGTGGTGTGGGTAGTTGTGTGATAGGAGAGCGAAATTTAAAGAATATACATTCCCATTAAAGGATGAATTTATTTTAAAAAAATTATTCACATTAAATTAAGTAGATAGTTAAAGGGGTTGGATTAAAATCAATACGGATGTAGCACGAAGAGGGAACACTGGAGTAGCAAGTTGTGGAGGCCTCGAGGAATGACGAAGGAGTTTAGATATGTGGATTTACGCAAAGATTAGGCCTTTGTGGGGTTGTGGAAGCAGAAAGTTGGGGTCTGTTAAGAGGTTTGGAGATTACATGGCAAAGAGGTTTTAGACAGATCATTGTAGAAACTGATTCAGATATAATGGCTAAATCCTTAAGAGGAAAGATGGTAGAACCAAGCTTTGTAAATGGCGTTCTTCGAAAAATTAAGCGATTTATGAAGAAGGACTGGCATGTTAGAATCTGCAAGGTGGATAGAAGGGTCAACACATGAGCCGATGCTTTAACTAAGATGAGATTTGACTTGTGTGGCAGGAGATTAACCCAGTTCTGAAGGACCTGTTTGAACAAAGACAAAGGTAAGTTGAAGAGTTTAGAAAGGTTAGAGTTGGGTATCCCGAACATACAGCCAGCCACCTTGATCCTAGGATGGAGTTAGCCACTTGTTTTTGTCTTTTCTCTTTTTGTATTGGTCCTCGGGCCTCATTCTTTTACCAAGAAAAAAAAAAGAGCGAGAGGGTAGGTAGTTGAGCTCAAATGCCTTCATCTTCATGCATCATTCTCCTATTTTTCAGTTCTAGATTTTAGCTTATTTTTTCCCATCCATTTGACCGTTTCTTAAAAAAAAAAAATCAACTTGGCTGCAAAAAATGTGTGTAAATGGAATACGTATGAAAGTTAATATAATTAAAAGTTTAAAAGTAATACCAACCGGCATTGATCATAGTAGAAGGGATTCCAACCTTTTAAACACAAGTTTGAATTAATATGAATATAGAAAATGGTTTTGCACGAACCATTCTTAATTCGGCTCGACGATACTCAAATTTGATTTAGTTGAATAGACATTCCAAGGAAAAAAGGGCCTAAATGTAATGTGAATTTTTTACAATTTTAAGGTATTCTCAAATGTACCACTTGTTCCCATGCTAAGCTCATTTATTTTCTCATCAATGTCTGAACAGTCACAACAAAAAATAACTTTGCCATCTCAACGTTCTTAATGAGACATCTCTCGGTTAATTCTAAGAAGCACTGGAATGTATAATGGAGAAATTACAATCACCTCTTCTGAAATATGGCCAAACATCCAAACGACGTAGAACCTTTCTCCTTGTTTTGAATGTTACACCCATCACCCTTGGGTTTAATTGTCATTAATGTTTCCTAGAATATTTTGCTATCAGGTTTTCCAATAAAAACATAACACACGAGAAGCAAATTCTTTCAAAGATCCATCTATGTGATGCCAAGTTGGAGGAAAAATATCCACTTGTCATGTTTTAGAATAAGAACCTGATAGCAAAAATACCTAAAAACTTGTACCTAACTTTTGGCGTTCAAAACTTGTGAAGCATCCTCCGCGAGAGAAGATGTGGATGACCGGTTCTGGTTGGCATGGAACTTTTCTAGCTGACGTGCAGCAGAAATTTTTTCTGCTTCAACTTACTCAAGCAAAGCCTGTTGCTCCATTGCTTTAAGCATTTCCTCCGAAGTTTTCTCTTTCCCTTCTAGCTGCATTTTCATTATAATCTCAGCTTCCTCGTCAATTGGTTTGAAGTATTCTTCAACGGCAGCTTCCTGAATGGAAGTTACAACAAAATTGAGTTCCTCATATCAATTAACCATAGAGGAAAAATTAATGAAATGCAATCAAACATAGTTGAACTTTTTTCACATAATAGAAAAATGTCTCATTAAAGACAATCATGACGAAATGCAAGTGATGCAGCATTGGGAAAGCAAGGATAAACTTTTAAATCAAATATGAATAGCAGGTCCTGAAAAACAAAATCACTAAATTTAAACCCTACATATGAAGTTCTGGAATGCATATAGTACAATTTTTTTTTGGATAAAAATTCTTTGATACGGTGCCAGTCAAATGGTCAACAACAGATAAGGATAACATTTAAACTTCAGTTCAGTTTCCATAATTTAAAATGTTAAGAGATTAGCTTACTGTGTCTTCCAATTTCTTGTTTAAAACCTGCATTTCTTCAACCATACGGCGAACCTCAGACATAATAATCTGCTCAGGCACTCTGTTCAACTTTGCCTTCCTCTCTTGTGCCTTTGATAATCAAATGTCATACACACCAGTGTGGGAGTAAATATACCGAACATCAGAAAGAAATCGAGGGCAAGAGGTAGCCAGTATTTCACACTAAATAAAAATTCAAATTGGTGCAACAAAAAGAATGAAGGTTAAAATCATTTTAGCCTCTTGTTATAAGGAGCTTAGCAGCAATGAAAAATAAAAGTACTCAAAGTCAAATCTATTTTACGTTGTTTTGCCTATGTTATAGGATTCTCATTTTTATTTTGGAAAATAGTATGCTGTTGCTTCTTAACAGTTTGCTTCTTATTCAGAAAGTTAATGTGAACATGACCATTCCTATTAACAGCACGTATCATTTAGAAAATACAAATGGCACAGCACCTCATTTTTGGCACATTTGAAATAATTTGAGCCTAGGATTTCTAGAGGCTATCATGCTTAACAGAACTATTAGCCTTGTTTTCTACTTAAATCTATACATTTTTCTTAAATGGTGAATGCATACCAATGTCCTGACACATTAAAAGTTTCTGTCTTCTCTAGATTGAACTGGGATTCCATCCCCTGCTGCTTTCTATAAAAGAGGTCGTGCTTTCTCATACCTCAGATTAGGCAAGTCTCCCTTGACTTTTAAAATGTGAGGCCCACTATTTTTCCCTTGAATAGAACCACAGCTCCATTTGAATAAAGTGCCAGCTACTAGTCTATTTTATCTTCTCACTTATCTTCTATAAGGGAAAAGCTACTTATTCAAGAACATGATTGATGTTGTTGAGATAGGAGAATATGTCATACCTGTTTAAGATGATTCTCCAGCTGCAACCTAAAAGATCGTATTCTTCGCTCCTCATATCCAGAAAGCACCCGAACATAAAATAGAGCTTTTCTTCCGAACTCTACCAACTTATTCATGTTAACCAATGATCACCAACTAAATCTATTATTTTTCCTCTGCAAGAATAAATCTCTTACTTCAGCGATGCCACATTCAAAGTTTGATCAGAATTAAAGCACATGAAATCTTTGAACGAACGCATTTACATGGTAGCCCTTGTAATCAAACACAGATAAACTGTCACCAACTGAAAGATTTAAATTACAGGAAAGAGTGCTAAATCCAAGCTTTTTACTTCATTTCTGATCGTCTAATATAAATTGTTTAACACATGCACCCTTTCAATCTATCTCTCATCTCTCCCTGCTGTTATTATTCACTACTAAGACAATCCAGTTATAAAATTCAGTTCATAAATGGTCGTATAACATAAGATTTTTCGCCCTTTTAGGCGCATATTTCTTAAGAGTAAAAAAGGGTAAAAAAAGAAAATTGCAAACGAACAACAGAGTGGAAAGTTGTCTGGAGAAGAATCTAAAGGTAAAATGCATATCAACATAATTAGGAATTAATGCTGGCAACGGAGGTAGCAACTTACGATAAAGAAGTATAAAACTTGGATACCTATCATTACAAGGTACAGGTACTTTCTCCAAGGCTAATGTCAAAATGGCCCAATTACAATTTCCCAAATTGACGAGTCCCAGAATTTCTCATTACTCTAAAATGGTAAGAGAAAAAAATAAAAAAAAGGATCAGTCCAGTTTCAAAGCATCCGTTTCACTCCATGATTCAAAGGAATATTCCAAATCTTAACAGATCAGGGATTCAAAGAAGAAAATAAAAAAATGTCGTAAGGGAGCTTTACAAGTGTTGAATGGAGCAAGAGCATCCGACGAACTGAACCGCAGACGATCGACAGCGGCGGCGTATTGTATCTGAGTATCAGAGATTCGATGATCACTGAGCTAAACCAAGCTTCAGCTAAAGTCAGACACAAATGATAATTGCAACAATCGGAAAAATAGGAAAACGGTAAAAAAAAGGTAGACGCCTTCGTTTCTTATGAAAAGTTTATTCACCAAAATTTAGAAAAAAATATGAATTTTTATATATAGAATATCGAGAGAAAAAATAAATTATGGGTATAATAATGAAATATAGAAATTATGCACAATGATATTCTTTTATTTTTTTTAAAAAGTTCAATTTTTATAGTTTTTTAAACAAGACAATCTTTTGTTGATATTTTCTTTTCTCTTTTTGATAAAATTGTCGTTATTTTTCTCCAAACAATGATATTTGATGCATTGGATTCTAAATGCCACTTTTAGAAATAATTTAAATATTGGTTGTGTACATTGTGATTGACTAGCTTATTCTGCTGCTCAATCCATATAAGTTATATATGAACAATTTTTTAATAAAAAATTGTTAAATTTGATCTTAGTACTCACTATAGTCTATGCATATCTTTGTGACTAATTACAAAGGTATAAATAGATTGTCTCTCAATCAAATTTTCACGTAAGTGATATAAATAATGTTTGAAATATAGTTAAATATTAAATAGGGATATATTTAGAATTTAAATATTGATAATATATAAACAGTTTTTTTTGTATGAACCATCTGATATCTTGGGCTGTTAATTATCACGGCTATCACTCCCCAGGATTCGAACTCTCACACTGATAGTAACCCTTGTCAACTCTACCCACCGCTTTGATATATAAACAGTTAAATCTAGATAATTCAAGCTAAAAAAAGAACTGTATAATTCGGCCCAATTGTTATGGTTATGGTTGGCATCAAGTTGATAAGCCCATTAAGAAAATTGGGCCTAAAAAACGAAGTCGTTAAAGGTGATCTATCATCCTACGATCGAGCATAGCATCCACACGCTGTCCCCTCCTGCATTTAACCAAGCGACCACTTTGCCGATTTCTCTGTTTGGTGGTGACCTTCGCCAACACGGGAAGCCATGAAACGCCCGATCGATGACATCGTTGTGCCCTTGGCTTCTTCGGCATCTTCCTCCACCGTCGCCGCCGCTCCTTCGAAGCCGGTGTTCTTAACGAAAGCTCAACGTGAACAATTGGCTATTCAGCGACGCCAAGAAGAAATCGCGGAACAAAGACGCCGTCAGGAACAACTGCTTTCTCGGAACCGCCCACCTGACCCAAACTCCGATTCTAAACCCTCTGATTCCGACCGACGTGACCGCGACCGCGACCGGGACCGCGATCGGGATCGGGATCGGGAGCGGGATCGAGAGCGGGATCGTGAGCGTGAGCGGGATAGGGCTCGCGATCGGGACCGTGAAACAGAGCGCAGGAACCGCGAGAGGGAGCGTGAAGAGGAGGGTAAGGCCCGCGAGCGTGCTCGGGTGGAGAAATTGCAAGAGCGGGAGCGGGAGAAAGAGCTTGAAGCGATCAAGGAGCAGTATCTTGGTTCAAAGAAGCCTAAGAAGCGGGTTATCAAACCCAGTGAGAAGTTTCGGTTTTCTTTTGATTGGGAGAACACGGAGGATACTTCTCGTGACATGAACATTCTTTACCAGAATCCTCACGAAGCGCAGCTTCTCTTTGGTCGTGGCTTTCGGGCTGGCATGGACCGGCGTGAGCAGAAGAAGCTTGCTGCTAAAAATGAGAAGGAGATGCGTGAACAGATCCGGAAGAAGGAGGGCGTGGAGGAGAAGCCCGAAGAGGTCGTTGCACAACGGCGAAAGGAGGCTGCTGCGGACCGCTATGACACCTTTGACATGAGAGTTGACCGCCACTGGAGCGAGAAGAAGCTTGATGAGATGACTGAGAGGGATTGGCGTATATTTAGGGAGGATTTCAACATTTCCTACAAGGGTTCTAGAATACCTCGTCCAATGCGTAGCTGGGTTGAGAGTAAGTTGAGTCCTGAGCTATTGAAGGCGGTTGAGAAGGCTGGGTACAAGACCCCTTCTCCCATTCAGATGGCTGCCATTCCTCTTGGCCTTCAGCAGCGTGATGTCATAGGCGTTGCCGAGACAGGTTCAGGGAAAACTGCTGCTTTTGTGCTTCCCATGCTGAGTTACATCACAAGGCTTCCTCCCATGAGTGAAGAGAATGAGGCTGAGGGTCCCTATGCTGTCGTCATGGCACCTACACGTGAACTTGCACAGCAGATTGAGGACGAGACCGTGAAGTTTGCTCAATATCTTGGAATCAAAGTGGTTTCCATTGTTGGTGGACAGTCAATTGAAGAGCAAGGTTTTAAGATAAGGCAAGGCTGTGAAATTGTAATTGCCACTCCTGGTCGATTGATTGATTGCTTGGAGAGGCGTTATGCTGTCCTAAATCAGTGCAACTATGTTGTTCTTGATGAGGCTGACCGCATGATTGATATGGGATTTGAACCTCAAGTTATGGGTGTCCTGGATGCAATGCCTTCCAGCAATCTGAAACCAGAAAATGAAGATGAGGAACTTGATGAAAAGAGGATTTACAGAACCACATATATGTTCAGTGCCACCATGCCTCCTGCTGTTGAGCGGCTTGCTAGGAAATACTTGAGGAACCCTGTTGTGGTAACCATAGGCACTGCAGGAAAGGCTACTGAGTTGATCAGCCAGCATGTGATTATGATGAAGGAATCTGAAAAGTTTCCCAAACTGCAACGGCTGCTCGATGAACTTAATGACAAAACAGCAATTGTATTTGTTAACACTAAGAAAAATGCTGATATGGTTGCGAAGAATTTGGATAGGGAAGGCTACCGTGTAACCACTTTGCATGGTGGCAAGTCACAGGAGCAGAGGGAGATTAGTCTTGAAGGATTTAGGACCAAGAGATATAATGTCTTGGTTGCTACTGATGTTGCGGGGCGTGGGATTGATATACCTGATGTGGCCCATGTCATAAACTATGACATGCCTGGGAATATTGAGATGTACACTCATCGTATAGGACGTACTGGTCGTGCTGGGAAGACAGGTGTTGCTACAACGTTCCTGACTCTTCATGACAGTGATGTCTTTTATGACCTCAAACAGATGCTTCTACAGAGTAATAGTCCTGTCCCTCCTGAATTGGCCAGACATGAGGCCTCGAAATTCAAGCCAGGAACTATTCCTGATAGACCACCTAGACGAAATGACACTGTATTTGCACACTGAAAACTTAGTTGTTCAGATAGGCAGTTCCAAAAAGGAGCACTGAGTTGTGGGCGGTAAGGAGTTTTTTGGATGGTTGGACAGCTTGCCATTAAAGCTATGGGGGGCATAATCTGCTTTTTGTAGACGTATCACGTTGTGTAGAATTTAATCGGAACTATTCTTTAGTCCTGGCAATCTTACTATTGCCTATATTCTGCCTCACAAATGTTACAGCTCTTTTGTTTATTTGTCGTAGAAATGGCCTGTGTTAGGGGAGAATCCTTGATTGATGGTTTTCAATTGACCTCAATCATTTATGGTAATATGGCTTTTTTCCTGATCTGATTATGATTTTGTGGGATGTACCACTTGCTGCTTTAAGTAAATAGTTTGAGTAGGTTTTTTGTTGTGTAAAATTGTCTTGGCCGAGTATATTGTACCTGGGTGGCAATTGTGTCAGTTAGAGACTCAATTCCATGCATGGAAACATTATTTGTTGACAATTTGACATTTTACACTATGCCGTGCTAATCGACTTATGTTTTCTATTCTAGCAATATATGGTATTTCTTCACGTTTCATGGTTGATAATTCACTTGTCCTATTGCCTTTCTTTTTGTGGTTTCTACTTTCTACTTTCTAGTAACAAAACACTATAGGAGCTAAATACTTTTTTCCAATTCTAGCATTTTGCCTTCATTGAGGGATCTGTTAAATCATGCAGAATGCATCTTCTATCTTATTGCCTCGTTGTCTTATAGGTTGTGGATTGTGGGGAGAGTTGTCCTGTTCGTTGCTCATGTTGCAAGGTCTACATAAATACTTTCATAAAAGTTGTTGACCACGGAAAATGCTGCTTCTGCTATTTGGGTGGTCAGTAGTATTTATTTCTTCTAGATAAGTACTTATCTTATTTTGCATCGCCTTTGGTCCTAATATAAGTTACAACTTTTGAGATGGGACCAGTCTTTTTAATCAGTTACACTTTTACCTCTAATTAATACTACCCACATGTTTCTCTCTTTTTTTCCTCACTCATTCTTTCTCTCCATAAATAAGGTTATAAGGGCATATTTGGAAAGGGAATTACATTTCTTTAGCATTTATTGCTTTTTTTATTAATTTTAACCAACTTTTTTAGTTATGTAATGTGTTTGTTTGTAGCTTATATATAGAACCTGAGTGAGTATTTTTTAGCTTGTTAAATTTTTTGTTATTGTGTAGAATGAAAGTTGCCAATTTAGTTTCTCTGTTGGATTTGAGTGGGGACTCAGGAAAGAGCACAGGTTTACTTTTGACAGGCGGAGTTCGCTTGCATGTTGGTTGACTATCGTGAATCGAATGCCAAATTTTTATCTACAGCACAGTTGACACGATGGTCAATTTTTTAAGCATTTGACTGTGATGTCAAGTTATGGGTATCACAACAATCCATAGCTTGGTGAAGACAATGATTTCCTAAGGCGCGTGCCTCAACTTTTTAAAATTTGTGTGACTGGTTTATTTACAAGCCCTCCTTATATATGTCTGATATCTCTTGGCATCTATATGATGGGATCCTTCATTGTTTATCATTCTAACACGGTCGACCATGCTAATTGTGCAATGGGTGCTCCTTTAAAACGGTAAAAGAAAGACTTGCAGTTGCAGAAGGTGGTCAGGAGTGCAAAGGTAGCACCAGAATCAAAGTGTTTGCACGATTAGGCTTTTACCCAAACCTTGGCATATAATGGCTCTGTTTGTTTTGCCCATTGGCACAACGGGTGCGCTTACCGAGACACTTTTCTTCTCACATAAATTGCCTCGAAATCTGTATCCGTTTTCCCAACGGGCTATCCAAACGGAGCCAATGTCTTTTTGGCGATTACCTAGCTCTGGCATTCGATCACTTGACAATCTGCTTAGATGTCTGGTCAAAATGCAATTGATTGATAGACTTGTTTACTTTATCAACAGCTAAGAGATTGTTATGATGTGAGCGAGGTAATACTTCAGTTGGCTCGGAAGGTCTGTAATTCGTTCATTGTGAAAGGACAAATCCCATTCTCTTCGCTTAGGCCAAAGATGATTACTTATTAAGAAGCATACTTATTTGATATATTGAAAGGGATTTGTGATATTTTAAAACCGTTGAGTAGAGATATGAGAAGTGTTTGTGCGTGCATTTATGTGTGCGGTAAAAATTATTTTTTCAACTGTGATTTACAATCTACAATATAACTACGTGAGAGAAGATTTATTTCAATTTACATGAATGTATTTTTCTAATAATAGGTCATGTTTCTCCTTGGCCTGCATTGTGTGGTGTGTATGGAATTAAGAAAAAGTGAGTTTTATATGTTAAATACACTAATCTATTTAACCAATTTATTGAGAAGGTTATTTTAAGTTCGTTTATTGCAAACATTATGTAAAAAACATGTCCGCTTTTACCTAAGCTACCCATTTGTCAAATCATTTTAAATTTGAGGGTGAAGTTTTCTACATGGGGGAGGGGGATTATTAAATGATATAGAAATAAGGAATGCATGGAAAGATTAATATGAGAAAACAAATGAGAGAGATTAATCGGAAACACATGAATTATAACTAGTTTCCAATTCAAGCTATTTGGCCAAAAAAAAAAATCAAGCTAAAATGTCTTGGCCAAAATGCAAATAAAGTCAAATATCAAATTTTTTTTGGTTATTAAATTTGTAGGCTATAGGAGGTCCTTATCTTCGGGTCTAGAACTTAGAAGGCCAGAAGTTAGGAGCCAAGAATGGATATCTTGCCATGTTGTTCAAGTTCATGAAGCATTGCGAGTGCTGCAGGGTCGAATGAAGTTTTCTGGTCAGCCTTAGGATCTCCTGTACACTCCATTAAGCCACTGTTTGGGATCTGAAACGTTATTTTAGACACATTGCTGTTGAAACCATATCTTTTCTCAGCTCCTTCTCCAAATTCAATCGGAGTTCTGTTCATGCACCCAGAAAAAAAAATAGTTAGACAAACTCAAAAACAATCCTTTGGAAGAGTGACATGTAGAAAATGATAACAAGTGAGCAATTGAGGACAGTTGAGATAGAATCAATGAAGCCTTTTTTGTGCAACACTCGATCACTCTTCTTAAACTGCATGATTCAATTCAAAATACTCCCTCTAGTCCGCAAGGGGGAATGACTTGAGTTTAAAATATAAGATTTCAATTCATTTTATCTCTTATATTTATCATTTTTCTAAATTAATTTATCTAATTTATAAATGGACAGAAAATTTAATGTTATATATGCGTATTATAGAGGGATCAATTTACATTTATTATAATTAATTCAATTATTTCATTACATTAATTTATCTGAATTAGTTAATTAGTTCTTGTATTAAGAAAAGTTAACATTTTGATTTATGTGTTGTATTGCATGTTATATTTTTTTGTAAATGCTACTTCGGAAGGTTAATATCATTGGGTAATGTTGGCATTGGCCACTGTAATGTCTTGCACATTCCAAATATTGATGTCCGGGGTCCACCTTTGCTCATGCTTATTAGTCCAATAACTGCAAAGGTGAAAGATAATTACAACAATGACCAAGAAGTTTTTTTAATTTTAACCAAGGACGAAGAGACGCCCTCGAACGAACTAGCATGCCACAATATTTCTCCCTCATTTTGCTGGTCAAAAACTCATTGTACACGAAGCTCTCACTGAGCATACATAACTCCGCTGTATCACCCAGTTATAGTCAAGCACCACCTCTGGTTCTGAACAAAAGAGTTAGATAAAATGTTTACTTTGATCTTAAATATAAAATTTTAATCCATTTTACCTCATAAAATTTATTATTTCCCTCAAAAGTATCCCCATTAACTGCATATATTAAAGGAGTTTCTACAAAGGTAGTTCAAATGCATATGATTAAATATGGTATTTCAGATAAACCAACACACATTTGTTATAAATAAATAACTCAGCCAATTTCAGAGTATAAAATTAATGTCGAGGAAGGGGATTAAACAAACCTGGGGTGGTAGGAATGATGCTGCAGGTTTTCCCAGAACAATCATTGATTGGAAAAGAAGCTTTTGCTGATTCCTTTGGACACTGATCACTTTCAGTCATCTTTTGCTTTCCTTTCCTGAAAGATTCCTCAGCAGTTACCTGGCTACATATTTTAACATCCAATGAAGAAGTAATGAAATCTTCATCACAATCTCTTTTTCTCCTCTTGGAAATTCAGGCGGGGTTTGGAATATCCTTCGTATGTTGCATTCCAAAGCATCACATCATTGGTAAAATTACGAGAGATAGTAAAAACAAAAAGTAGTTTATTCATTCTTAAGGAAATTAACAGAAGTACAAAATCTCAAGTTCATCTAACAAGCAGCTTGCAGCTGCTACTTTGGAAGCCTTTTTGTTTCGTTCACAGCCTCTTCCAACTAATAAGACATCTTCCATCTGCAATCTAAGTTCAGAATGAACCATGACTCCCACTTTTATGCATCTTTCTTTTATTAAGTACCCAAGAGTATCACACATTTCGTTTAGTCTACGTAGTGAAGGCAGTTTTAGGCTATCAGGAGTCACTATTGGAGACAATAGTGGTGCAAAGATTCTCCATGCTTTGTCCAGATCAAGATTGGTATCAACAAGAATTGCACCAGCACCCACCTTGTCTCATAGAGCCTATATATGGCAAGGAAAAAAATTTTTAGTTTGAAATCATGATCTGATAAAAAGAACACAGCAAACGGAAGGGACATTTTTAGGTTTATTTAGTTTATAAAGAGAGGTCCAGCAAGACAATAATGAATCAACAAGTAAACTATGAAGCACAAATATGTTGACACAATAATCTTCATAATAGTTAAGCAATAAAACTGATGCAACCAAACATTGGAGTTCATGATATATTTCGTTCTGAACATGTCAATATTAGAAGTAATAATCATGAGGACTTGCTTTTGGTACTATGGTTTTGTTGAGAGGCACCACAGTCGATGACCACACGAACTCTGTTACTTGGCTTTGAAGAAACCCTGAACAATGCAGAAGGTGTGGTTGAAGGTTCCTTCTTATGCATACTTGAGCAAAGTTTTCAATGCTAACTGCATTCAAACGCAAATCGGTCAATCTTCCTGGATCAATATCTTGGTAGTTCTTGTAGGGATGGCACGTAATGAGAAGACCCAACACTGAATCGCCCAGTAATTCAAGCCTCTGTGGAGAAAAGGTAAAGAAGTACAGGGAAAAAAGCATTGCTGAAGTCTCCAAGATCTTGCAGGAAATATGAATTACTCAACTTAGAGGGGCATGTTTGGGGTGACGTTTGAGCAGTCCCAAACTGACTTCTAGGACTCATAAGCTCTCAAGTCCCAAAAACAATGTTTGGCATGATTTCAGGAGCAAATGACTTTTTGATGAAAAACCACTTTAAAGTTGAAGCAACATTTTTTAACTTCTAACTTTTCTTTAGATTTGAACATTTTAAAACCGACTTTAACACGTTTCTGTTATAAAAGTCTATCCAAACCTAAATTTTTGCAAAATTCAATTGGGGTAGAAGTCACTTTTACCAAAGTTAATCAAAACAAGCTCTTAAGGAGTAAATAATATGCTGTTGAGTGAGAAAAACTTATTCGCATGCTGCCTTATTAAAGAAATTCATAACACATGCCAAATTAACCATCCCCAAGTGTTAAACTTTGAAAAAAGGCTAAGCAAATAACTTTAAAATAGATACCTGCTAACAGTAGCCAACTCCAAGTTCTTGCTCAGATGCATGAGTTATAGCCTCCTGTGCGAGACCCTTGCAAGAAAATTCATATCCAAGCTTTAATTCTAGGGCCGTTATTTCATTAGTTTTTGGTACATAGTACCTTAACGATGCCTTTTTGATTGCTTCTACTACTAACGAAGGATCAAGTTTTAGTTCAATACCAAACCACTTTGATAGGATACCAAAATTAAGAGTAGTTGTTGCATCTGTTTTAATTAATTATTATTAATTATTGTTATGGGGTTGAGGTTAGCAAGGGAATAGGAGCACTGAGGGGTTGTTAGTAAGTGGAGGTGTTCATGGGTTTATGGGTCCTAGAATGTAGGAAGTTAATTGTATTTCTATGGCTATAAATAGTTCATCCTTCTGTAATCCAAGATATGAATATATGAATGAGTATTTGTTTCAGATTAGTGGAGATTCTCTTGGGCTATCCTAGTAAAATAGTTGAGATACTTACCTATTCTTCTTTGATAGAGTACTATCATTTCCATTTCCTTTCTCTGTTCCCTCTGTTTTCGATAGCGCAGGAATTGCTGTAACAGGATCTTATCAACTTCATTGTATGAAGTGCAGCAACAAGGCCATTTCCCACATAATAAGCTCCTATAAGGGCCTCAACACAATCAGATATTGTCTTTGAACAAATCCACCTGTGTCCTCTGTACACAACTTTCCAACCTTACCGGTTGGATTCTTAGTTTGGAATTTCTCATCCAAGGGCACTTCTAAAGTATCCACACCACATCTACATGGAACAGCATGTATACGGAGCTGCCCAACGACGAGGTTCAAATGAACTATCACGTATATATCCCTGTAATAGAAAAAAACTTAGAACTCAGATGGTGTTTCATTATGTAAGAATTTTAGTTTCTCAACCTCTAGAAAACTATTTACAAAGTTTTTTATTTTAGCCAATATGCAAGTTTTGAAATTTATGAATTGTATGTGTTCTAAGTAATATAAGGACACGAGTTAGTTGAAGACTCCGGTGCAAACAGGAGTTGAGTACACTGTTGGCCAAGTCTAAACAAGGATTCATGCAGTTGCAGGTATCTCAGTTGATCCAATATATAAACATTTAAATGTGTTATTCGGGCCCCACACACAGAGGCATCAAGGATTATCTCTACTCAAGGTTAAGCTAAGCGAATCTTTATCAATGGCTGTATCAACACACACGCGCACACATATCTAATAGAAAGCAACTGTGCTAACCAACTTCTTGAAACAGTAGCCGACGTAAATGAATATAAGCAACATATACGTATATAAGTCAGATTATTATAGAATAAACATGCAATGTCATTGGCATTGCAAAGACATAATTATCACCAGTAATTTCAAATGCTATTGTGAGGAAGTTCAAATGATGCCAATAGTTATGCTAATCCTTAACTATCCAAAATATGCCCTTAAGCAAATTGGAGTGCATTAGATGAAGCACCTGCAATTTGCAATTGGTTTCCAATCTTTGCAAAGCTGAATTAGATACAAGAGACGAACGCCAATGGGATATCTGTCCTTCATGTTTCTCAGGATATCTAAGGTCAAGGTGGCAGCTCACTGCTTACTTTAGAACTGAATCCCCAAGCAATTCCAAACGTTCCAAGGAGAAGTTTTCACAGCATTTCAGTGTTGCCAATGCTTCAAGAATCTGATCATATATAATAATCTGCTGAAGCTAATCGTAATGATAGGATGATTCACTATAAAGGTTTAAATACAATTTGGTCCCTCAGATTTTAGAAAGATTCAACTTCGTTCATCAAGTTCATAACCAAAACAAATCAGTCTTAATCCATTGGAAGTTAAAACTTAGCAGGAGAGCATTCACCCATTTAATGTGAAAAGCCGGTTTTCTTCATCTTATTCTTATGATTTGACTAGAGGGTTATCAAGATGCCAGTTTTGATGATGAATATCCTAAAGTTGAAAATTTTTATTTCTATGAAGTTCATCTTTTCCTTTTATTATTCTTTGGATATGGAGCCTTTGAATCGGCCAAAAATCAAGGGTGTTAGTCATTAGAAGCTGACTCTCAAACTAATGGCCACAATAAGTAATTTCCATTAAATCGGTGGAGTAGAGACAAAGGGTATAATTGAACTTAACAGAAAATGAGAGGTTACAATAGTCAAGTTATGAACCAAAGGGACCAACTTGAAACTTTTTTAAAATCAGGGGGAATAAAAGTGACAGCAAAAACCAGAGAACTTGGTATCTGAAAGCTGCCAGAGTTAAAACTAATCTCCTTTCTAAGCTGGCTGGCTAACATCAAGGATTCTAAGCGGTGCATTAGAGATGGCAGTAAGTAAAACAACTTCAAAACCTCTAAGGAACTTCAGTCTTGACTAAAACCTCAGGTGGCATATAAACATGAACTTGTTCTTTTTCTGAAACCGGAGTTACACCTGAACAAAAAGAAAAAATTGGGTATATTTTTACATGGTTAATTGGAATTATTTAGCTAGTAATCTGTTTAGCTGTTAGTTCTGATTAGAAAGTTGGTTGTATTCCTGTTAGTATAAATAAGAGGATAGATACATTAGCTTTGTGCTACATATATTCTACGAAAAGCAATATGGATTTATTTTAACATGGAAAAAATCTTGATTAAACTTTGATTTTCTAGTTGGCACATACAGATGCACACACAAAACAATTGTCAACTTTATGCAGTGGCTTTCAGTTTACCAGTATTTGTCCTACTCAGTTATTTTTTATGGGTAAGGATGAAGGATAGTAAAGAATGTTGATTAGATTTTACGATTAGGTACATATTACGGTTGTCTTTCTATCAGGGTAGCCTAAACCAATTTGGTAGGACTCCCTCAACATTATATACCTTCAGTTCTTTCTCTACTTAATCAATGTTGGACTCTTGTACTCTAATAAATAAATATAACCCAAAAAAAGAGACATTTGAAGGGGGAAAACCTTCAATCCTGAAGTTCACAAGTAGATTATGAGGGTTATGACTTTGCTTTAACCTCAACAAAGGTTGTCCAGGGTACATTAGCACAATCCCATACCTGAATAAGATTGTTGTTACTACCATGATTAACCAGTAAATTCAGGAAAAAAAAATTATGAATCATAAACAAAAAGGTAAAACGTAGGATCCAAAAATACCAACTTTTTATTGAAGTACTCAATATAAGTACTATATTCAGATGAAACAGATATATCGGATCCAGTGTAGCTGAAAGGACACAGCAGAAGTATTGTCAACAACCACAACAGGATAGAACTTCCCAGCGTGAATAGCCAAAACTATGCGCCCGTTCGGGAATGTGATAGAAAAGTACTTTTACGTAAGCTGAGGTAAATATGTGAAGATTATCTCATTTTGCGGAAAAACACTGTTGAACATGCATTTGGCTTTTGGAAACGCTCCGCCAAACAAGCATATCTTTGAGATCATCCATACCAACCACACAAATAGAAAAATGGACTGTCATTGAGCTCATGTGCTCAGTTGAAAAATCTGATAAATTTTGCTTGTGACTACGCTCAGAACTTGATAAATTGCTCAATGCTCTACTCTGAAAAAATTGTATCACTCCAATACAGGAGCTCACCCCTCTCCAGTTTATTCTCCAAGCTTCTCCTTCATGTTTAATGTCTCTAATGGCAGAAGCAAATACATCTTTGATGGGCTCCATAACTTACTTGTTTGATTTGGGAGTAAGAATTCTCTCTTTACTCCCGGCTCTTCTGATCCATCAAAGAGTCTCCCAAACAAACCATTGAAGAGAAGTTCCTGAAAACACTTTGCTTTGAACATCTGATACCAAAAAGGGGGAAAATATGAATAAGACCACATAAAATGGTTCCTGGAGGATGGGGTATACCTTCCTGTTTTAGGTTAATGAAATATAACTAATAATTACCCAAAAAACTATGTTATACCT
>JANTPZ010001518.1:0-20962 GCA_025593235.1 Vachellia pachyceras | reverse complement strand
CATGGGCACTGAAGCAGAGACAACGCGAGATGGTGGCATAAATAATAATGAAGAGGAATCTGATGATATGGAACCAACAAATGAGGAACTTGAGCATCTGGAGGAACAGCTTTTTGGCAACATAGCTGTAAGGTCAAATCGCCAAACTGAAAGAAAAGCTAAAAGAGCCAGGGCAGCTGAGAGGGCTTCCACAAACATTCTGTCTTTCAAGTCTGGCTCTTCCAGCCGTAAAAAACGAACTGCTATGCAAGAAGTAGACTATACTGATCCATTGCGTTATTTAAGAGCAACAACTAGCGCTGCTAAACTTCTTAGTCCTGCTGAAGAACTTGAGCTATCTGAAGGAATACAGGTTTGTTTTGTATATGGTGATTTCATGTCTATGATCTGCTAATCACTTAACATGTAACAGACAAACTTCATTAAGCTGTTTCTTTTTCCTTTTTTAATGTGTCTTGTGCATCTACATTGTCATATTAAAATTTTCTCAAATTGGCATCAGCCTTTTTTGAGATATCGTGTTTAGCACCAATGACCATATTTCTTATCAGTTGCTTTTAGTTTAGATGTGGACCTATGTCCTAAGGCTGGTTAAATTTCTTTCTGGTTCTTTTAATTTTTCTTTTGCTGGCATTTAACAAAATTTGAAAACTCTACCTCAAAATTTTCACGTCATAGGAAGATTTTATTTGCTACTAGAATTGTCTTAGAGAATAAACTTCTCATAGCTGGGTAATGTTCTCTTAAATTAGCTTAAAGGTAGAGGTGTACATTACTTACTGGGGTATTAAGAATTGAGGATGCAGGGAAGCTTTCCAAGCTCTACCTTTGGTCATGTGTTCTGTAATTGAGAGCGGAAAAGGTAAAAAGAAGTTAGAAAATCATTATTAATTTAATAATAGTAGAGCTACTCATGTAACCATACATCACCATCATAAGATTTCCTAACTTTCTAAAGCTTTCAAGATTCGAAGTAATCACTAGAGAACTAGGAGTATGTTTTTCGTTGCGGATTAAATTTCTCTATCTGTTTTATAGCCTATCTTATTTTCCTCTTCTATATCTCAGGACCTACTAAAGTTGGAAAAACTCCAGGATGATCTTGCAGAAAGATGTGGCAGTCCGCCAACATTTGCACAATGGGCAGCAGCAGCAGGAGTTGATCAGAAAACCTTGAGAAAGCGCTTAAATTATGGCACCTTTTGCAAAGATAAAATGATTAAAAGTAATATAAGGCTTGTCATATCAATTGCTAAGAATTATCAGGGAGCTGGAATGAATCTCCAAGATCTTGTACAGGTTTTTGTCTCACCAGTATACTGTTTAAATAAATATTATCAAAAGTAAATCCCATTTCGGTCCTCCAAAAATTGCTCAAGTATTAATTGGCTCCCTTTAATTTTTTGCACTATGTTGTTTGAAAGATTGCTTTTGTTTCATTTGCATGGAATATGTAATTCTTGAAAGATTGTATAGTATCATTTTGTACGATTATACTTTTGAGTACCATAATGATATTCAAATTCTTTGAGGGAGCGAATTGAATAGTTGGGTCATCTTCGGTGGACTAAAATAGGAATAAATTATGATATCATTTAAAGCATAGTGATGACGACCTTGATGCTTCTTCACAGGAAGGATGTCGAGGCCTTGTGAGAGGTGCCGAAAAGTTTGATGCTTCAAAGGGTTTCAAGTTCTCCACCTATGCTCACTGGTGGATTAAACAAGCTGTTCGGAAATCACTTTCTGATCAGTCGAGGACAATCCGCTTACCAGTGAGTAGTTTGTAATTGTTGAATGATTATTACTTTCTTCTTAAGCATGCATCAAAGCAGTTCCGATGCTACATATAATTTGTTGTTCAAATGAATTGATTTTTTTTTTTTGGTCAACAGTTCCATATGGTGGAGGCATCTTACAGAGTGAAGGAGGCAAGAAAACAATTGTACAGTGAAAATGGAAGACAACCTGATGATGAAGAAATCGCCGAGGTAGCTGGACTGTCCATGAAGAGGCTAAATGCTGTTCTTATGACCCCAAAAGCTCCTAGATCACTGGAACAAAAGATTGGGATAAACCAGAATCTTAAACCTTCGGTCCGTGCCAACCTAATTCAAACTTTTCCCGTTCAAATGTCAGTACTCTTCTGTCTTGTTGATATGATTATGTTTTTTATATCAGGAAGTAATCGCCGATCCAGATGCAGAAACAGCTGAGGAAATGCTCATCAAGGAATTTATGAAGAAGGAACTGGGACTGGTACTGGACAGTCTGAATCCGAGAGAGAGCAGGTGATAAGATGGAGATTCGGCATGGATGAAGGAAGAATGAAGACCTTACAAGAGATAGGAGAAATGATGGGGGTGAGTAGGGAAAGAATTAGACAAATAGAGGCATGTGCTTTTAGGAAACTTAAGAACAAGAAGAGAACCAAGCATTTGCACCAATATTTGGTTTCCTAACCTTATCAAAAATCAAATGTTTACATCTGTATGTGTTTCCTCCATTTTTTTCTTTAGTATTGGAGAGAGAAGTTTTTTTTAAGAAAAATAATCATTATAGTAGAGAATGAAGGTTAATGATTAATTTAGAGGTTCTTCCACTTTTTGTTAATGTGTGTGAAATGCTTTGAATAAAGCAAGTTTCAGGATCAAAGGCCATCACTCAAGATCTTGCTAGTAGCCAAGAACTAGGCTAATATTTAGGTAACAAATCGTCTAATACCTAAGATCATTGACTGATTCAAACTTTACCTAGGTCTAGTTCTCATTAGTGAAACTGTGAAAGTACTAATGAAGTTTTTTTTTCCCAATTAGTCATAAGATTGAAACTCATAATCTGGTTCAGGGTTATTAACAATCTCGATGTCCATCCCAGCTATTGTTGATATAAGACAACCTAAATTTTAAAAAGGTAAAATAATGTGTTTAGTCTTACAGGTTGACGAGGCTTTCAATCAATTCTCTCTGTAATTCATTGTTTTCTTATGAATGTGAAGTGAGTCATTCATATCAATTTTGACAGAAATAAAACCTCAAGTAAAATGATAATTACCTAAATAAAACCTCAAGTAAAACCGCAAATAAAACAGCAAAATGCATTTCCCCCGTTGAACATGCAACATGCATATTACATAAACACCTACAACCACGTACAAGACACAACACATGAACTTCCAACACAACTGCTATAACCACCCTAACACTTTCACCTTGAATCCCTTTGTTAAACACGTGTATTATTTTACTAAAGACAATTTATTTAAGTTAGTATCGAATACTAAATATAAGTACATTTTTTAACATGAATTTGAACATTGTTTATTAACGGTGAGAAATTAACTTCTTTTGTTAAATCCAACCCCGTTGATGGTTGAGTTTATCTTTTGATTAAAGATTCTTTGTGCCATCCAAATGAATAAAATGCAGGGCTACACTTATAAGCATTTTGAAGAAACAAGACCAAAGATTGAACTAGTTTGATTGAAACAATTTTTAATGTGTACAATTGATAAAGCTAATTTGATTAAAAACTTAAGAGATATTAGATTCTTTCATTTAAAATAAAATAAAATTAGAATAGAAACCATTTTATTACTTATTCATGTTTTTCTTGTTCACCAGATTGAATCCATATGCATGTTTGGAAAGAACTTCTTTTCAATGGCGCACGCAAGCTAAGACAAAACTATCTTGAAATCTGTAAAAACCATTTCGAAATCTTTAAATTCTTTTTTGATTCCGTAAATTCTTTTTAGAATCTGTAAATTCATTTTTCTCAACGGATTCCTAAACACACACGTCTAATTATATTCCACACACACAAAACAAAAATACAAAAGAAAACAACTTGCAACGTTTTTTCCTCAGTACATGTATTTTCTACTAAAAGTGATCATATTCTAAACACAATAATACAACTCAATGTGAGAGCATCTTTCAGTTGATAATTGAACATTGGTTTACCACGTTATAAGTGACTGATATCTTACGCCAAACACAATCCCCTTAGTAATAATTTGCAATGTTGATGAGGAAATTACAGTTTTTTTGCTAGAACAGATACTAAAACTTTACTGGGTTTGAAATTAAGACATTTTTTTCTATAATATATATACTAGTAAACTATTTCTTTTATAAGTTTTTCTAATTGAAATATATGAAAATATAACAAATACAGTGTAGATATGGAAGCTTTGGGGAATCAGAACTAATATATTTTAATTAAAATTTTGAAAATAATATAAACATCTGAGTATAATCTTTCTGCTCAATATTTATTACTTAATCAGATGGTAATTCTTTTTTTTAAAAAAAAATCTAGAATAAATTTCCCATAAAGATATCCCATAAATTCTTAGCTGTTTAGAAATAATTTTTCCCCTCTCAAAAGGAACACGCAAAAGGTGTGGATAGAGTGAATGAAACACTGTCGTTTCCTTGTTTGGCGTGCGTTTTATGGCCTGTGTTTCACCCATCTCCAAGTAATGGCATTGAAACCAAAGGAAAAAAATTCATCCTTTCCACTAAAAAATAGTTCAGTTCCAATGAACCCCATACTGAAATTACTGTGCTTCCCTCTCCTTCCTTGAGCTAATTCTTGTTCAAGTTTCGATTTTTCACCTCTAAAATGAAGGGAGGAAGAACCAATTTGGAGACACCGAACGATTTTGCAACTTTTGCTGCTGTTGCTGCTGATGTTGCCGTCGCTGCTAACAATGGAGGTGATGGCCCGTTAACTCCTTCCGTTGGAAACGATCAGGCTCAGTTTCAGATGGTGGAAGGATACGAAGCTCAAGGGCAAGTTTCAGAAGAAGCTGAGGCTGAGGAGGAAGACGAAGAAGTTACGGATAAAGTGCCCCAGGAGGGTGTTCGTCCCAAGCTTGATGAGGGGTACTTTGAAATCGAAGCAATACGTCGCAAGAGGGTTCGTAAGGTACAGATGTGGAGCCAATTTCTAGTTTTTTTTCTTATCTTTCAGAGCATATCGAGATTCTTTTTCCTGATTTTATTTGTTCTGAGTCTGACTATGGTTTTCGTTTTTTCCCGTTTTTCCCTTCTTTGCGGTGCAATATAAATGTTGCGATTATAGGGTCAGCTCGAGTACCTTATAAAATGGTGGGTGTTTATCTCACTTCTTTGTCTTTTTGTTCTTACTACGTTATAAAAATGGAGGGAACAAGTGAATCTGGGTAAATGTGATTGTTGTTCTTTTGACTCTAAAGGCGCGATTGGCCTGAGACAGCCAACACTTGGGAGCCCCCAGAAAATCTACTGTCAGTACCGGATGTCGTTGAAGCTTTTGAAGCGAGGTATGCCCTTTCTATGCGTATATCCATTTTATATTCTGTTAGCCAGGGATAAAAAATCCTACGTTAATATACGAACAATATGAAGATGATACCCTGTTGATTTTTATTTTTTTTCCTTTACAAAGGTGGTAGGCGTATATGAAGTTTATAGGCATTAGCAATAGGATTAAGTGAAAGCGCTGTTTCAAGTTCTTGCAGTTATTATTTTATTCCTGATTTCACTTGACATATGACTAGTTCATTCACTATATTTTGAAATATGTTTCTTCTTTCTACTTTACAGTTTGAGATCTGGAAAGCATCGAAAGAGGAAGCGCAAGCATGCAGTCCATCACACTTTACCCAAGAAGAGGCAGCATCGTTCAACCACTTCTTATAGCCTTAGACAGTTTTCAGCAAAGAGTGTAGCTGACAACCATTTCCAACCTACCCCTACCAGTGATCTTAATCTAGCTGATCTTCCTGCTCATCCTCAACCTGTGATTTTTGCTGATGAAGTAGAAGAAAATGGTACTGGTGGCATTCTTGGAAAAGCTGAAACAGCTCATGAAAATCAGGGGATAAATGTTTCAAAACTTAATGTTGAGAGGGAAAATGATTATGATCCCAAGCTTACTGAGCTTAAAGCTACAGCTTCCTTCATGACAACCAATGGGGTCAATTCAAATAAGCTTGCAATACATATCCAAGAACCCAATGCTTCGATAGTCAATGCTCAAATGAATGGTCAATCTAAGGTGGATTGCATGGGACTGAATCAAAGTGGTCGGTGTAGAGGAGCCAAGAGGAGAAAATCTGGTTCTGTGAAGAGGTTTAAGAAAGATTCCTATGTGTGTGAACCTGATGATGCTCAAAATCAGGCTATCATGGTTGGACAAGCATGGACAGAACTTGCTGGTTTTGGGGGAAATAATGGTCACAAGATGGGTGAGTCTAAAACATCCTGTAATATTGTCAAGATTATAAAGCCACTAAGCTATTCAGCTTCTGTATCCAGTGATATTCCAGATATTATAGTGAACTTTTTGGCCTTGAGGTTAGTCATTCAAACAACTTGTCCGGCTTTCTTATTCTTTACTTAAACTTGACAAAACATCCATGGTTGCATGATCCAGTATATTTTCTGAAAGAATTAAGTTTAGAATGCCTATTTAAGGAAAGGAAGTATTATATTTCCAAATAATGTATGTTTCACTTATGAACAACAAGCATTACTTCATGATTGTTTAAGAAATTAAACAAATAGATTTATTAGTTTGTCAAACTTCAGTCTCTTCCAATAAAAATTTATTGCACATTGTTGAATGGAGGAATTGATTACTTATAAAACATCACTATCTTAACCAAAAAAAACATCACTATAGTAATAAAACACATGCAAGGCTTGGTTGTGTTTGGGTCATAGTTTTTTTGTGGTAACAATTGACTTTCGTGCTTCTATAAGATGGCATGGTTTGCACTCTATTAGATCATTTTGCTGTTCAACCACTTTATTGACCAGTTTATTTGGTTGTGATAGAATATGCTCTGAATAAGAAACAGAGCAAGAAACTATGAACAACTTTGTGTATTCATTTTAATATTTCTCTTGATAGCATACAGTGCCAATACAATGCATAAGTAGTGATTCTTAGCAAATAAAAGAAGGACGTGTGTAGGCTTCTGGAATACTCGACTAAAGCTAGCTGTACAGGGAAGAATATTAGCCGCACATGAAATATCGTTTGCTTCAGTTAGTGCTAGTTAGTGTTGTTGGGCCTGAGAGGCTTTGCTTCTTGTCGGGCTTTTTTGTGTGCTAGCAGGTTGCATGTACTTGTAACTGTCAGAATCACCAGAATCTTGTGAGGGATGACTAAAGATTGGCATTCTTTAATCATGTGTCTTAAAGAATGCATGTTGGCTTACTCATTTAATTTAGAGAACTTGTCAGCTATGTATGTTTCCTTTTGATGCTTATACATTTGTTCACTTGTTGATAAAGTTGCTTATATTTGATGTCTTTCTTGACCGATGTAGAATGAAAGCCCAAATTAGGGCCTTTAGCATAAACAACACAATTGCATCCATATTATCACTGCTGGAAGTTCATTTAGAGATGAGATGTCAATATTGTAATGCCACAGTCTACAGTGACTTGTTCTTGCTCAGATAATTATGGGCAATATAGTGAAATAAACTCTCCAATAAGGACATTGCATGGTTCTTCACACAATGAAGCTGGTACTAATATAATTAGCTTTACAGGTCTGATGGAACAGAAGTTGAAGTGGATAACAAATATCTCAAGGCAAACAGTCCACTTCTGGTAATTTTATCTATCTGCATGTTGGTGGATTAAAACTTTACTTCAAAATATACCCTTCTCCTTCCTGTATACCTTGATCTAATGAGTATTCTTTTGTCCCAGCTGATCAACTTCTATGAACAACGTCTCCGGTTCAATCCGACCTTTTGATCGAACATGTTTAATGAAGGATTTGCCTTTTGAAGTCAAATCTTGATGTGTGAAGTTAGTAATGTACAATGTTTACTTTTGTAGTTAGATCTTCATGAGTTAGTTGTTAGTGGTAGTGTTTATTTGTAGATCTAACATGGTCGTGCTGCACGAGTGACCCAAACTTATGTCCTGATTGACATTTTCTGTGCCTTAGAAAGTATTTTGTGAATTTCGTTCATTTCTGTATAATCCTCTAATTCTGCAGGAATTTGCCTCAATGGACCCTGGACGAAAATTGGGAATTTGCATCATAAGAAACTAAAATTATAAAATTCATTAGATTGTGTATGCTTGTCTGTTCATCTGTAACCAAATCTTCGTCCGAAACAAGATGTTCCCTAATCATTCAGTCTGCAGAGACTTCAACTCCATGTAGCTTAGCTTTGGCTAATATTAAATCTGAGGCATTGAATTTTGACTCAATTTTGAGTCACTCAGTGCCCTGTTTGGTAACCATGTTTAGGCTTAGAGAATACATTTTAAATTCAAAGTCGGTTAACTTGTAAACTCTAGGATTTGATAACTTTTTTTAAAATACATTCTGAGAAAAAACATTTTTTGATAAAATAAATACATTCTAAATCCAATGTTTATTTAAGCATAAACATATTTTGGTAAAATGCATTCTGGATAAAATGCATTATTTCAGCGATTTTCCAAAGGGGCACTGAATATAATTTTATCTTTATAATTTTAATCATTTAAAATATTAATTCTACTCTTTAGAAAATGAAACTATAATGATAAAAGTTATTTATTGAATGACAAATGTTTTAAACAGTGTATTACAAACCAAATTGGACCTGTCGGGTTGGCCTGGAAAATCGGCAACCAGTGATCTAACTAGTCTGGTTAGGTCTTTAACCTAAGAATTTTGTACTCGGTGCTATTCAAGGTAAATTGGGTTAGACTTATTTTTTAAGAAAAAATCTGTTTTTTTTTTTAAATTTTAGCTTTAATGAATTTATAGTACCTTTAACACTATGAATTTATTACGTATTTAGTGTTTTTTATTTAAATATTATGATATTAACTTGTTTATAATCAAATATGAATACATTTTACTGAATTATATTATTTTGATATGATCGATTTGACTAACCTATCAGGTTAAAATTTAGAGATTGATTTTTAGTTAAATTAAAATTATAATAACTAAGCTGTCACGATTTGTAATTGACCCAAGATCATAAGGACCACATGATTTTTTTCCCCTTGTTTTTGTTTTAAAAATCTTGGTCGTGGATTTTGTTTGACAATTGGAAATTGATATGATTGTGTACAACAAAATCTGAGTTTATTAGCCAAAATTAGGAAAGATCATCTCACAATTTTAATTTGAAATGAATTATTGCTCTTGGAATTTATGTAAATTTTTTCTTTGAATGGTCCATAGAAATATAAGGCTTCATGAATAGTTGGGTGGAAAAAGAAGGAAGCTAGGAATAAAACTCTGGCACCTCAAGGTCTTAGGCACGTATCGAGCTCTCAAATTTTGTTAATGTAAGAGTTAATGGTTCTAAATTACATAGAATAATTAAAAATGGGGTTGGGCAATGCAGTAACGCACTTAATTAATTAAAATGAGTATTAGTTTATTTATTGGCAGTTTCTACATAACATGATGAGACTTCCAAAGTATCTAATAATTCCATTTCATTAAATTTTTATAAAGATCTTGTATTAAAGACTCATGATAATAGATGGGAATGAGTAATTTAAGAGTTCATTAACTTATTTGAGAGATTAAATAGGATAGATATCAAAGGATCTTAGGGTTTAGGTATATCCAACAGCCTAAAGTATTTTGTAGTCCATTTAGCATCTTAAAGTATTTTTTAATTTGAATGTGCTTAAAAATATTTTGAGGTTTTAAATTCATCTCAAAAAAGACTCAATGCTGCTGGATGCACACAAAAAAATACTACTGGATGCATTTGAAAAAACAATACTTCTTGATGTTAGATATATCACAAAATACTTTATGGTGCTAGCTAGATTCACCGGTGAAAATATTTCAAGATGCTAGATGCACCTTAACCCTTATATTTATAATTTTTTTCTAAACTAGCTTACTTGACTTATAAACTTATATATAATCTAATAACTTTTATAAATAAATATTTTTAAGTAATAAATTTAGCTTCTTTAATATTCTTGAAAAAGTTCAATTGGCTGTGATATTAAATATTGGAGTCAATATTATCTTACAAATATAATAACTAATCATGAGTCATGAGGACGACGAACGCCATTCATTCTTTAGAACTCATACACACGAACTTATATTTAGTTCAAGTAATAAAAATCAGACATGCTTTGAAGTAAATAAATCAGAAATGTTGTTAGATTTCATGCACAATTTGAATATCATAAACCTGAAGGAAAGAGTGTTCTGTTGTCATGAAGCCCTCTGTATCAAAAGACTAGCTTATTGAGAAGGAAGAATCTCAAATTTATAAACCCCACTTCTTCTATGATGCTTTTATATATAATATTACTGGCATTGTGAATACCGCTGCAGATGTTACTATTGCTATGAGTGTCGTCAGTATAAACGTGATTGATCTTATTATAGCATCTGAACTTTGTCTTCTCTGATGTGTCGTCTCATATTCTTCAACATTCTCATTTGTAACTCGCCCACCAAACCTTGCTCTCTGATCTTTTGCAACTTCTGAAAAAGAAGTTATAGGACGCGGGTGATGTCATGGCTGGTGATGTGGCTGCTGATAGGGCCGATGACTAGGACTGGATTATTATGTCGTCAAGGATTCTGATGTTCTCTGGATGATTCCCTCGAACAATGAATCCATGAATGAGCCACAATGAGAAGAACCTATAACTCTAGCCCTGGGAGAACAAGCTGTTTCTGATAAGCACCGAGTCAATGAATTTCTAGAAAAAATAAGAACTGAGAAATAAGGACAGAAATGAACTGGGTCAGATTCTAACGAAGATGCCACAAGTATCTCACTTGCAAACACTTCGGTAGCCTAGGATAATCTTCAAATGTATGCGCTCTGTACTATATTGCTCTGGGGACAGAGGCCAATCTGTAGAAGAGATTTGGTATCTTATCAGTTCCAAATTATGACTTCGACCAAAAAACCAGAGAGAGAGAGAGAGAGTATGGAGAATTAGGACTTCTATGAATATTTAAGGAAACGGACTGGTACGTTCTAAATTACCAGTCAAAAGGTCTGTTGATCACCAAAAGTTCTCTACATATACTACAATCAGATGTTACACTACTTGAATTTAACCCAAGGACCCATCCCATGCATTATGTCTAGAAGACTGCCATATAAGAGTTTTTGTCAAAATCTAACTTTTGTACTCATATACAGGTTCAATTAAATAACTTTATTTGTTTCAGCGATATCTGTCCCAAAGTGCAGTGACTGTGTCTGAATGAAAAATGTAGATAACAAATAATGGGTGGGGAGGAATAATTTCTCCAAAATAAAGCAAGAATCTTAGTTATAGATTTCTGCTAGCCGACACAATGCTGGACAAGTAGATAAGCATTCCCCAAGATCAACACGTCCATTTTCAGGTGATAAGTTCCCATCTCTCTCTGTTTAGAATTTCATATTATACTCTTGAGAATATATTTCTTTCTTCTCCCTACTTCTATTTTCTGATTGAAATAAGTCATCACATTTTAACATTTCTTTTAAATTATGCCTTATTATAGATTTTATTACAGATATTAGTATACTGACATTGACGCACATACATGATATGAGGAAAACAAAATAATTTTCACAATAGAAATTAATTAGCACCCTCATTCTTTAGATTGTCTTGTTTAATTTATACTTCATTCAATTAGAACTTTTAAAGGTTGGTAGGTATCCAAACACCAACTTGAACAAACCTTTTTGGTAGCCTCAGCAATCTTTCTTTATATTTATAGAAATGAAAGAATGACATTGGAGAGCCTCTCCTCTCACACACATATCATCAAACAAAAAGAATTCAAATCAACATTGGTCATCTCCCATATTTGTCTCTTTTCCCTTATTCTAGTGAGTAAAGTGGTTGTTGAATCAGAATATTCACTAAGTAGTAAGTAGTTGCTAGTTTCTTCCTTTTTTTTCCCTTTTAAATATAAACTGCATATAAAAAAAATTCTAATTTAGGATTTAAATTTTTGTATCATTGAATTATTTAAAAGAAGACAATAAAAACCGGTGAGAGCGATAATTGAAATCATTGAACTGATTTTTTATTTAGCATTCTATATAATGATTTGATTGTTGATATAACATAATAGTGTTGTATAATTCATGTAGTCGACCCCACCTAACGGATAATAGGATAAAACTTATTGCTAATGTAATATATTGAATCATTTAAAACAATTTTAAATTTTAAATGATTAAAATATCTTCAACTTGTAAGGTCTTAAACCCCAATTTTCTCCAACCAACCAACCAACTCAAACTAAACTATTATGTTATATTAGTAGGCAACAATGTGAAACGAAGGAGCACAAAAGTTAAATTAAAGAGAAGAGAGATGGAGATGAAGAGAGGGCCATCACCATTGGTGCCTTCTCTAATGGTGATGGGATTAGTGATGATAATCTACTGGTCAACTCTAATGGACATGCTTGACACTATTTTGCCTCTCTTTTCATATTTCATTATCGTGCTTCTGGTCATTCTTCTGTTTCTGCTCATTCACTACCTCTCTGTATATTTCTCCATTGGCAAGTCTCCTCCTCCTCCTCCTTCTCCTCCTTCTTGGAACCACCGTGCGCGAAGTGGCTGTGTCTCTAGCCGTGATCATGAAGGAGCTGGATTTGGACTTGGCTTTGGTTCTTTGCTCTTCGTTCTGCTCTTCATTCTTCTGTACAATATGTTTTGAACCTCTCTCTCTCTCTCTCTCTCACACACACACACACACATCTATATGTTACAACTCTAAAGTGAGTTTGAATCCAGTTAAAACTCTTTTAAGCGTTCCCCAAATCTTAAAAATGGATTCCTTGATGAATTTCCAATTAAATTTCACGCATGAGGAATTGATAATTTACTCACTAAAATTCCCAATAAGGTTTGGTGAGTTTCTCTATCAATGAAAATACAAATTTGAAAATTTTGGTTTTAGATTATTACATTTTATCACACAATTAATTAACCAACAATTCAGATTTCGAACCACAATTTATAAACACGGAAATATGACAAGCAGTTCAATATTCCATTAAATATGATAAAAAAAAGTTTTGAAGTCATAGCATTTTATTATAATTATAAATACATAATAATGGGTAGAAATTAAGAAATATAGTTATTTTTCACAGTCATTTAGGTCTAACTACCTAGAGGAACTTGAGCTACGGAAAAATGCCATTTAGTGACGGAAAATCCGTCGCTAAAACGAGAGTCACTAATATTTTCTGTTCCTAAATAGAAATTTTCTGATGGAAAATAGTCATTTAACAATGGATTTTTCCGTCGTTAAATGTCATTTTTCTAGTAGTGATAAAAGAACATTGCTTTGAAGTTGAGAACCTCTCAGCACCCAAAACTCTAATAGCCTCAAATTTTTAGCTACTAGGCATCTTACTGCTGGACAAAAGTAGGAAATGATTCAACTATCCAAGTTGACTACTGCCTCCAATTCTTGCTATAGGAGTTGTTTGACTAATTTGAAAATATTAATAAAATTAAATAAATTACTTTAAACTATTTATATTAATAGCTTTTATTCAAGTTAATTTACTCGACTTATAAACTGTATATATAATCTAATGATACACATAAATATTTGAGATAGATTATGTAATATATGTTATAATTATATAATTTATTTATGTTCATTAATTTCTTTAAATTAACAGGTAGAATTTTATATTAAAGGCAAAAGGGTAACACTAACATTCTCCAATGGGTTTGCATATCAATTAATGAATACCAATCAGTGCAATGCCCGGAAATATTGCCCCCAACATGAGACATGGCAGTACAACAGGTTTCTTAAATTTTTAGCGGTTCTAATGATTCCCCCACTTTCTTTGTCCACGTATTTTAGCTAGAAATCATGTATAAGTATTTCAGCTTTCATATCAAATTATTGACTCATTGATTTGCCTGGAAATATGAGATATGGCCAAATGATCTCAAGGAAAAAGGAAGTTAAAGCGGCAGCCATTCGCATATTTAAGTGGTTCAGAGGGATCTGAATGATTTGTCGCATGCGCATATATATATGTGTGTGTGTGTGTGTGTGTGTGTGTGTGTGTGTGTGTGTGTGGATGGAGCCCTCACCGCAATCCTAAACCAAAAGGCTTGTTTTAGATCTCAATCAAAGCATTTTATATTTCTAGGTAGAAAGATTCTTCGTTATATGTTCATGACAAAGAATCTTGCTTCATGTTGCAGTCATAGATGATCGCTTGCACTTCAAGAAATTAGTATAAAAAAGGCTACAAAGTCGCAAGATAGAGTATTTGCGCATAATCTTCTGCACATTTTTCAATCTCTCACCTTTTTGTTACTATAGTATGATAGTTTAACTGAACAAATGCTGATGAATGCACGTTATGAGTAGGATTTATTATTCATAAACAATGAACCACTAGTATATTATATCGGTACAAAATGTCTCGATCCACTTGCAATAACTGCTAATAAATCTACTAGATTGATACAAAATGGCTAAACGTCGGAGTAGGATTCTGTTGCAGTTGACATGAAGCTCGAAACGGTATATTAGAAGTCCAAAGTTCCACATTGTTTGCTGGCAATACTCTTTCGTCTATCACTTTCATTTCTATCCTCAGAACCATTAACACTGACCCGACCCTTTCCAATTCTGAGCTTCGACAAACCCCGATTAAGTCCATCAAGAAGAACACAAGCTTTACACCATTTCTGCACATGTAACAGATGATGAAATCTCAGTTTCAGAGGCTTCTAGCAAATTAAACTTATACAGTAAAATATGAATATGAATTCAACTAAATAAAGGAAAAGCTTAATGCTGCCAACATGACATGTATGAAAGGGTCCATGTAAAGTCAAATTGAGCAACAAAATATCATAAATACATTGAAATTATAATAACAAACTGAGGAGTGGTGTGTCAACAAATGAGGCAAAACTATATCCAGGATGCCATTACATTTGTATAAATTTTAATTTAATTGATGCCCCTCTGCCCAGTATCTAAATTGACTAACAGAACTTTTTAGACAATGCCCGAGAAGAAAATGATATAGATCTTCAATTTCCCTTTCCCTGTTGTAATTGAAGAAATGGACATAACATAAGAAAAATAAAATGGAAGAAAACATAGTATTCCAAGATCTTTGAAGTGCTAAAATATCCCACAAGCCTACGAAAATTTATCCCAACTCCTCAATCTCTATTTGCTCTTTTTATTCCCATTTCCTGACAAACTATTTCTACATAATCCCTTTAACAGATTCCATGTCATCCCACCCCATACCAATTCTTCTCCTAGTCCTTACGAGACATTTCATGCTTCCCCCTTTTAGTTATGGGAATCTATAAGCAAATGAATCACAAGACTCGTTCATTCAAATGGGTTCATATAACAACAAAAAAAATCTACCTGACTAGATATATAACCACATCGTTCGCATGTACCCTGCTCTGGCATTTTTGTAGTGGTAGAAATCCTGAAATTCTCCCCTGATTTGATTATGTCGAGAATTGCTCTAGGTCTGAATTTCAAGATATGACTATGAATACGTAAACGGAAAATTTTTGAATAGCGTTATCTAAGATAAAAGAATATAGGTATAGATTAGTACTATAAAACTAAATATTTAAAGCCACCTAATTCTTTCCAAATCCTTGATGAACTCACGAGCAAAACCACGATATGCATTTGGAGAATAGATGCCTACCATTTCAAAGAGAATGTTACATTAGATAGATGAATAAACAAATATGCATTACACTTGCTTATCGTGGAAAGTGACATTACATTCTGTGGAAAATTAGTCCAGCCTCTTGAAATATGCATACGTAGTCAAGTGGTCAAGGATTTGCAACTACCAAGATCCAACTGATTACAGAAAAACGCAACAGGAAAAATAGCAAAAGCAAAAAAATAATATATAATCGACAACTTTCACTCTTTCAGCACCAAGGATATATTACGATCTCCTTTTCGTATGTATATTTAAAAGGTTTACATCTGGGAATGGGCCCATCTTCACCGGTGGTTATTGATGTGCATCTACTCAACCTATGCAAGACCAAAATGACTAACATCAATTTTATTTCCCAAAACTCAAAAACTCTATTTTGTACCAAAAATTTGAGTTTTTGGTAAATAACCTGGCAATATCTCCTCGTAATATGTTCAAGAGCACTGTCTCTGCAATATCATCAGCATTATGCCCAGTAACAAGCTTATCAACTTTCAAAAATGCAGCTCCTCGATCAAGGGCCTGTTGACAAGAATTCATAAATAGTAGAAATAGTCTGTTTTGCAATAATAATATAGCAAATGACATAATGGGGAGTGATGAAAGTTAAGTCGAAATACATCAGTGCTTACTAAAGGTTTCTAATAGGTCATGTGAGAATTTGTAGAAATACCTGGCGACGGAAGACTCCACAGAATGTGCAATTGTTCTTTAAACCAATGACCTTCACTATTTCATCCATTGTCCATCCATACAAGTCCTTGTAAGATATGATTTTTAAAGGCAATCCATACTGGAAAAGGGAAAAAGGGTACAACCAGAGTTATCAGGCCAGTATCGCCACAGAAAGAATTCAGCACAGATAAGTGAAAGTTAAATAATGTAAAGGTAGAGAAATTAAGAGAAATATGTTGACATTAGTTAAAAAGACATTTACATCTCTGAAGCATGGGACAAAAATTATTGGACGGCATATGATATGGCAACATAGCTTAACTCGTCCAACCGAAAAAAATGGCATCAGCTACGCTGGAAAACTTCATGCAAATTGCCAAAAGTGAAAATCTCTTTTACCTGAATTTCATTTCTTTTAACAGTTTCGAGGGAGTCATCTCGGTACCCAGTAATGCCTTCGTCAACCGACAGGAGGAAGAGATCAAGGCCATAATTGTGTTTCTTATTTAGTTTTGACAATACATAAGCCAGGACTGTTGAATCTGTTAAAAAAAAAGTATTGTAATGAGCAATAAGAGAATATTAGATATCTACTGGCAAATAATCAACTAAAGCCCAAGCCACAACGTTAACAATAAGTTCTGCGTTGACATTTACCCTTTCCACCAGAAGCACCAAGAGCAACACGTTCACCTGGGTTGAACAACTGGTTAGTCACAATAACTTGATGAATCTCCTCCTCAAAAACATCATAAAAACACTCCCTGCAAATCTTAAAGGTTCAATCAAAAAAAGTGTGTCAGTAATCTAATTCCAGGAGACAAAATGGCCCCAGCAACCCCCAGAATAAATTGAAGTGATCTAGGTGTTCTCTAGTAAGCAAAGAAAGCCTACGACAAGAACATGAGATAACAGAATGGATTAAGCAATACAAAGCAACCCTTTTGAAGAATAAATCAGATTTTAAGACAATTACAATTAAAAAGAATGGAAAATAACAAATCTATGCAATTTCGAAACATTTATGATGAGAACATGCAGTTGCGCAATTACGAAACCGAAACATGCTAGAAATCTCTCAAATTTTCGACTGAAACCAAACATAGGAAGTTCCGAAACAAGGGTTATGGTATTATTTAGTCACTGTCCCCGGTTTAAATAAAAAAAACTAGTAACGATCTCACACAAGAACAGTAATCAAATCACACAAGCACAGAGTTTGAGAACAGGAAAGAACAAAACCAAAAGAAACCAAAAAGTTCTCCACTGAAACCAAACAACAATGGTTTCAAAAGAGGTTTGAGGGGTAGAATTAGGTACCTGTTCGAGAGCCTTGGGTCTTTTGAGGACAGCTCTTCTTTGGTTACATATGCAGCACAAACGAGCACAGCTTCTTGTGGGCTTTGGGCCTGTTTCGTCCATACTGGGAAACTATGGACTGTGAGGTTCACAACTCAACGACATACAAACAAGACAACCTTCTTCCTCCGTTCAATCGCATATTATTGGCATCAGATTTCGGCGGCGAGAATGTGTGAAAAGGAGGCGGGTGAATATGCCGGACCTTTATAAAAAAAAAAATGTATGTGTATACAATCTATTTATTCGTTGGGGTACACAGACAGACAGGCTGGTAGCCGTAGAACAGTCGATTTAGGCAAAGGCGAACCCATACATAACCATAACATAAATAAATAAGAGTAAGAGAGAACCAAGGAGTGAATGAATCTTGATTAGATTTAGGATAGATAATTGTGTAAATGAATGGCTTTTAGGGCCTCCCAAAAACCATTCATGCGCTTATGGAGACAAAATTCTTCTCACATATTTATCTCGGAATCTGTGTCCGTTCTCCCAATGGACTATCCAAACAAGTCCATTAATATTACTTTGTAAAAAACTTTAAATAATATAAAATATTTTTAAAAAAATTATAATCATCCTCTTTAATTCCGTCTATTCATCTATAGGTGTAATTTTAAAAAATGATAAAAACTAAAAATATATGATATAGTTACTATTAAGATGCTGGCAAAAAATATTAAGATAACTCTCCAATTGTTAAAAAAAGATAGCTCTCCAATTTTATTACTTTTTTAAAATTATCTCATTTTAAAATAATTTTTAATTCCAATCATGTTATATAAATTGTAGTGACAATCTGATTCAATTTTTCTATTTTAGTTTAAGGGGGTATTTGTTAAATTTTTAGAAGCATTTTCATATAAATCAAAATAAAACTCTTCTCATATATTTTAATTGTGTAAAATCACTTTTTAAAAGTTAATTAAAACACCCCTAATAATTGATTGAGTGCCAAATTATTTTACTCCCTCCATTTTCCCTCATATATTTATTTATAAAAAAGTTAATATGTAATTGTTTATATCTTTTCCTGATTTTTAATCATATCTTTTTAGTTTTTTATTTAATCTCTATAGTATTTTAACCTAATTTTTAATCATGTCCTTGTAGTTTTTTTTTCTTTTTAGATATTTTTAGTTTTATCGGGTTTAATTTTTCCTTATTTTTAATTTGGGTTTTGCAATTTTTTATCAATAACTTAAAACGATATTAACTTGATTAAAAATAAGGGGCAACTATATGTTAAGTGAAACCAGTCTCATAAAAAAAAGAGGAAGACGTCGTTAAAAATCAAGGGTTGAAAGTATAAGCACTTGTATGTTATTTTCCTCTCTTTTTTTATTACTTATTTTCCTCTCTTTTTATTAAAGAAATGAGAGAAAATATTTAGGGAAAATGACGCATAAAGTATCTTGAAAGTAGTGAATCTTATAATGATGATTCGAAATTTGAAAAGTCCAGAACGATGATAGTTCCTCACGCGTTTTTAGATAAGTTTAAAGGAAATTATCTGAATGACCCTAGAATCATGATAAGATGTGTTTAGTTTTGATAGGAGAGTCAAGGAGTTAAAAGATAAAAATTATATTTTAACGAGATCTTTTTAAACTGAATAAAATTTAGTACAATGTAAAAAGTATAATTTCTAAACCGTGCACAGAAAGCAACGGTTTAAAAAGTCTAACTTAATTAATAAAATATAAATTTTTAATTTCTTAAAATATACTTTTCAGACTACAGAAATCCATGTGGTGTAAAAGGTGTAATATAATATTATATTTTATTAATATAATTATATTATATTTTGTTATTATATATATCTTTTTAAATTTTATAAATTTCTTTTATATATTTATAAATATATAATATATGTATATAGCAATATATTAATATTATATATAATTAGATAATATATTTTTAATATTATTATATTAATACAAAACAATACCTTTACAAGCATTTTTTATTTTTAAATATAATATAATTAATTAAAGTTATTAAATATAATTACAAAATTAAAATTAATAGTAAAAAATTTATTAAAAAATAATTACAAAATTTAAATAATTATTATTATTTTTTAATTATTAAAAAATAAAACTAAATTAATTAATAATAAAATAGTAGTTACACAATTTAAAAGATAAATAATGAAATAAAATAAAAATAAATGTATTACTTTTTATTAATAATTTTATAATAAAATATAATAAATTCGTTTTATAAAAAATTTATAAAAATATATTACTCCCGCACTATCTAAATGAATTGGATTTTAAAAATATTAATAAAAAATTATTATTGTAATTTATTATTTTTATAAATATTTTATAAGACGAATTTCTTTTACACCACGAATTCTAATAAAAGAAATATATTCTGTCTAAAAGTAAAATATTTTTATATTTTTTAAAAAATGAATTTCTTTTACACCGCAATCTGTACCGTCTAAAAGAAATTCTTTTTATAAAATATTTATAAAAAACTATATTACTTATTTTTAATTTTTACGTTTTATAAAATATTTATAAAAATGATTCCTACATTTTTTAAATTTATAATTTAAAATGTTTAGAAAATAAATACTATTATTATAAACGAAATTATTATTATTTATTTTCCTCTCTTTTTATTAAAGAAAGGAGAGAAAATATTTATGAAAACACAATCATTAATAGTTTCTCTTGCATACCCTTTATTCCTTTCTCGCTATGTTCCGAAATCCTAGCAGCCCAGAAACTTAGTATTTCATTATTTAACAAAAAATCATAATACAAGCTTGGTTTTGTCTTGAGGTAAATATACAAATTTAATAATAATAATTTTTTTTGGATGAGCACATAGCACAATTATATTTTATTGGGGGTAAAATTAGTTACAGTTAATTTAAAATATAGCAAGTTTTGTAACGCCATTAAACATACATAACATCCTTCCCGTGTTTTCTCATAGAAGGGGTAATGTATTCATGAAATGACAAAATTAAAAGTAGTCTCAATAGCAATTTATTTATAAAATTCTAAAATATCCATTTGAATTAATGGTAAAACTATTTTTAAAATAATTTAGAGTTTACGAGTAAGGTAAAAGGAGTTTTATTTCTGATCAATTAACTTCGGCGCATTATGTTACTACCACTTCCTTTTGTCTTTGGTTGATCCTCCTCCTCCCACTCGTACCCTGCTTTGTTCAACTT